>JARVGS010000761.1:20780960-20792546 GCA_031762315.1 Hypsolebias antenori | reverse complement strand
TGTTGGTTAATTTTATTTTGAATGTAGTACCTTTTTTGACCACTGGATGACAGTATAAGACTGTTTGAACTGAAGGATGGATAGCGAGGGAGCGAGCAGCGTTTCTCTTTAAGAAAAATGGGAGGGAGGCCTCTTGACGTGACATGGGCTGTCTCTCCTTTTTTTTGCGGTTCTCAAAATGGCAGACACTCGGTGTTGTTTGAGCTCTTTAGCATAGCATTTGTCACACACAGCTTTTAATAAAAACATCAGTAAACAAGTTCTCAGCTTCTTTTTGCAGAGCACAACTACTTTTTACACAAAGGCACGGGTTTCAACTGTGAATTTTGGAGCTTCGATAAGATGGAGGTTTTTTTTTTCCCCACAAGGTCGGCCTGTTAGCTTAGCTTGTAGCTTAGCTTCTCAGCCTAGCTGCTTTTAACGATAAAAGATAAAAAAAGAAAGTGAAGAGCACTGGATTTGAGCCTTTTGTCATCTGGTGTCTTGAATAGAAAGAGAGAGACATGGAGAAACAATAAAGTCGATAAATGAAAATGAGTCAGATAATTTTAAGTTATCATGCGATTAATTGATTTATCGCTTATCGCGACAGGCCTAACTAATAATGAACTGGCAAGAACGGGAAGGTGAGCGGTCGGTGGAGCAGAATACAACACGGGACAAATTATTGGTTGAGAATTTCTGTAAGAGGGGGGTTCCCTTAACTTACTGTCATATGAACCACTGTAAAATGCTGAAACATTCGTTCATGAAAGTTTAGTCTCAAGTGGACCAGGAGACCCGAACATCAGTCTCCACCTGCCTCACACATTATTATTTTTTATTTCTTTATAGGTAATATAATATTTTAATATAGTATTAAAATATCACGAGGAGCTCTACAATAACTTAAAGCCCTACATAAATAAAACATGTTACAAACAGAAGACATGTGTCCAATAAACAACTCCACTAAACCAAACAAAAATGTTCTTTAGACACATTGATTTATTGTTGCGTCTGTAAATATAAATTATGAGATATTGCGATGATGATTGAGTCAGAAGGCAACACTTACTGATAAATGCAAAGATTTGTAGTCTGACAAATCTAGCGAGGCAGAAAAACTTGCCTCCGACACAGTCTGAGACTATAATAGCACAAAGTTAGTCAGAACAAGCTCAGAGTGGCCTTAAAGAGTTTCTCCTCAGGCTTTTACTCCTTTTCCTTCTGAACACTTGCTGCTTCTCACCAAGGCTCAAATGATTCAACCTAGTTGAGGGAACGCTGCGCTGCAGAAGCACTTAGCTGGCCTTGGGCAGCTGAGGGGGAGGGAGGACTGCTTGATTTTTGTTTTATCAGTGATTGGCTGAAATAACCTAAACACACAAATCTACTCATTAAAAAAAGCATTTTTTTTTAAACTCCACAAAGTGAATGAAATATTTTCTTTTCAAACAAATGCACACATTGGTTTAACTTATTAAACATCTTAATTTGTAATTTGATACAACACAGAAAATGTTACTGTACCATTTAATGTTAATAATCCAATTTCTAATACTGTATTAACTAGAGAAATTGCATTTCAGTGTGAATGCTTATTGCTGAAGAACTTGATAAAAAACAGCTGAAATTAGCTAAAAAAAAAAAACATGCTGCAATAGAAGAACAAGCCTAAGTGAGCAGAAGAAAGCAGAAAGAACACGTATTTGCTGAATTTGGTTTAAATAAGAAAAAATGAGCACAAAAAAGTGAAAATTATCTGAAAAAAGCAGTGATTTGCAAAAAAAAAAAAAAGGCTAAAAAACAGGAAGAAGCTTAAATTACTAGAATGAAGTGGCGGGAGCACATTTTTGCTGAGTTAGGTTGAAAATTGTTTAAATGAGAGCAAAAATGTGGAATTAGCTGAAAAAGCTCAAATTATCTTAAAAACTGCTAAATAGTAGCTGAAATAGCAGAAATACAATTGAAACTTGCAGAAATGATCAGAAAGCAGCATAACAAGCTGAAATTAATAGAAATAAGTTAGAAGAAGCCCAGCGATGCTGTAGTTGGCAGAATAAAGTGTAAAGGTACACCAAACAGCTGAAAAAAAAACCCCAGCTGAAATGAGCTCAAAGTAGCTGATATTTTTTTAAAGCTTGCACAAAGAAGCTGAAAGAAGCTGAACCAGAACAAAATGTGAAAGGAACAGTGAAAGTTTGTAAACATATCTAAAGATCTGAAGGATGTAAAATGAGCTCAATTCATTTTCTATGAGGAAAAAAAAAAGTGGCAGAAAAGGCTAAATATTCCAAAAAGCTAAAGTTGTACCAATACCAACAGGATACATAGCAGGATTGTCCTGAAAGAGCTGAATGTTGATATATGATTTGTTGAAATAGCACAAAAACTGTGGAAAAAGAAAGATGCCGAAAAATGTGCAGAATCAAAATGGATCACAATAGTGTGGATGCTTCATAAACATTCATACAATGAGGCCTTTAGCAACATATAAATATGTGCTGTCACAAATACACCCTCCAACCATAAGTCACAACGTTTAATACCAAGTGGCGTTAAATTGTTACCGCTTCTCTGATATTGTTTGATGTAATAATCAAGCATGTCAGAGAAGGAATGTGAAAACAAATGCAAGTCCTTGCACTCGTGGGTGGACCTAGACGAACGGCTGACAATTCATATACAGATTTAAGGAGGATTGTAGTGTAATCAGACATGCAGTTCAGTAGAAACTGCTAAGTCTACTATCATTTTCTGACTAAATTAAGTTACATAAATGGAATAAAAAAGTACCTTAGCAGTGAGACTGAAGAATCCTTTTGGTTCCACCATTTTCTCCAGTACATGGCACTTGATGCCAGCTGTGCTGTCATACTCGTACACCACTCCATACTCCAGATGGACATTGTCCACTGTCAGACTGACATGGTCTTTCTTCCCATCAATGATGGCAATTGTGTTAAACTTGTCCATCACCTCTGAAGCCGGGGAGGAACACAAAAACAGTGGCGTAAGGTATTTTCACCGACTTCTACACAAACCAGACAGCACAAATGCATAAATACTGTTGCCAAAACACAACATTCAACAAAGGAGGAGGCCTAAGACCACCAAATCTGCACCTAATTTTAGAGAAGCACCCGCAGCTCATGGCTTCCCTCAATCAACCCCCATTTTCAAATGATGAGCAATTCCAACAGCACTTAGATAACCAGCCTTATGCTAATGAAATGACTTAATACAGCAATAAATTGTGCTTCGGAGCGATTTGCTCTGAGGAGAATTACTTTCCTGCTTTACTCTCTCGCTGGGATCTATAAATTGTTGGGGGGGATTAACACTTGATGAGCCAAGAGCGGCAGCTGTTTTCAGACTAACACGTTCCAGCTGTTTGGAGCTGACTCTTACTTCCTAGTGCAAGAGGCAAAGGTTGTGTTTCTGTGAATAAGCATGGGTTCCATCCACAAACACCTTGACGGCACTTTATTTCACAAATGGGTGATTTCAGTGGGCTTTCAGCACGTGTGGTCACCTTCTACTTTGCACTCGAAGCCGTCTCCGTTCTCCGCAGGGGTGGGTTTCTGCTTGGTTTTCTGATTTTCCTCCTGGGCACTCTCGCTGTTGTTGTATACCCACCTAATTGTGTCTTGCTGTAAATAAAAAAGCAAATATTTCAAATACAAGTATATAAAATAGCATCAGAGCAGTTTAACCTTTGAGCATGTGCATTTTTATTAACAACTTGTAAAAAAAAAAAGAATACTGTAGACACAATTGACATGGGCAGTTATTGTTTCAAGGTATAACAAAGTGTTTAATTAGAGGAATTTCCTGCTTTTAAATTAATTTTTATTCATGTTGAGATAACAGAAACAGTGTTGGATTTCCTCTGGACAAATGTAGCATCACATAGAGTAACTATAATTGTTGTTGCAAGCTGTGAGCTGTTTGTGACGGCTAAAGGTGAGCAATTTATCCAAGCTTTTTTCCTTGTTACAAAAAAAAAAGACTCAAATAAATGTTTTGTTTATAGATATGAACAAAACAGAGCCATCACTCATTTACCAGAGATGAGCCACTCCCCATTCTTTTTAAGGTATTACTGTTTTGAAACAAACGTTAGCAACAAGAATTAGCATGTTTACCAGTAAAATAAAGAACTGACTTCAGGCTCGCTGTCAGTATTTCAGGCTTACACTACTTTAAAACCAACGTAATGACAGAAAAGTAATAAGATTCTTCACAATAAACATGTTTACTAAGTTTAGCTGGTATTTTCATTCCTTCATTCAACCTTTATTTATATAGGTTAGTTCCCATTGAGCCTCAAGGACTCATTTTCAAGCGAGACCTGTTACATACAGACATACAAGTAGATAAGGAAAAGAGAACACGAGAGGGTAGAGGAGGTAAATAAAATCATATCTTGCACCATGTCCTGGCTGGGGCACAGTGTGGAAGTTGCAAAAAAAAAGACCTTGCAACATAAACAGCAACATGCAATGACATCATAATACTGTACATTTATGCATTAGGAGGTCAACAAAAGAGGTGAACTGTCCATGGACACTACCAGAAAGTTCCATAGTTCTGATAAGATGGTACAGTGTCTATCAGCAGCTCAGTTCTGATAAGGCCCACAGATGTTCTGTGGAGAGGTGGGGAGGAGGAGGGGAGGAACAGCAGAGTGTCATTATTCACATAACCTCTGGGTGAAATTTGAGATAGCTGGCCTATTCAAGGCCAAGCAGGGGAGCTGGAATTGATAATTGTTTTGGGACAGGCAGACTTTGCTTGATTTTTTTTTTATATCTGCCTTCAAAAGTTCTGCTGGTAATTCTCAATGGTGAATCTGAACATCCAAATTTTGTGATCATTCCACCGGGCCGTGCTTGTAGACTTCCCCAAGGTCCAATCCTTCTCACCAGTGAGTTCCAGAAGCAGCAAGTGGCCTGCAATTCTCAGAAATCGCATGCAGCTTATGGCTTAGCTCGAGAAGCAATTGAGTCTGGGCACTTGAAGCACGGCACATTCCTTCACACATGGTAGGCAGCTTCAAAATTACCACAGCCGCTGTCAACGCCTTCCGAATTTGTAGATAAGCCAGAAAATCGCCAATTCCAAAAAGCAGAAATTCCGCTATCATAAATCCAATTACGTACGCGTCTTTTACGTCCTCAACGGACAATACGGACAGACACACCATATTCAACTAGCCCTAGGAATCCATGGTGTATCCTGAAGCAAATGTCCCTTCAGGGCACGAGGGCTCTCCTTCTCATCGCATCTCGTATTTATTCTATGTTTGTGTGTACTTCTTTTACCAAATATTTAAACTATAAATTTTATACAGTATTTGATTGTAAATTAAGGTATCATTCTTGATCTTCAAATAATTTTAGCCAACAAAGTTTTCAAATCAGTATCAACTTACTGTCTAACAATTCCACCAGATGTCATCACATTACCCTAATATCTATCACTTGTTAACAAAATGGTCTATTTACTGCTTTTTTGTTTTGTTTTGTTATAAATCTAGCTTTCATTGAAAGAGGGCATAACTCCCTGTGCATGCCAAAGATTTTAACAACATTCTTATGCAATTGCTCAAAATATGTGTTGGGGATGACTCTCAGCTACTGCCATGCCAAACATCAGCTTATCATCTGCAAAACTGAGTTACGAACATTTCTGTGTTGGTGACCATCTTGAATTGAGTTGACTCCAAAAGGTATTCAATCGTCGATGTGCATTTAATGGTTTCTTTTTGAGTGTTTCATCTTGCATTGCGGAGTGCATTAATAAAAATAGCTGAACTCAGCTGAAAGTTGTGTTCGGCTCATTCTGCTCAGTTATGGTGTTCAGTGTCAGCTTGGTTGGTAGATCCTTCAACAAAGTCTTCACAAACACATAGAAACATAGTGAAACTGCAAAAACAAGCCTGTGCCAATCTAATCAAGCCATTATAGTGTGCCTCACAGGCCTGTGTGTGTCTGTATGTGCGTGTTCTCCACACCCAAACCCACACAGGGTTTTCTGCCAAGGCTACACACTGCGCCTGGTTTTCCCATGTGCGACCCCAACACTCAAACACAGAGAATGAGGAAAAATAGGGTGGTTCCTCTGTGTCCATGCCAGCTCACCAGTGGTTTTTTTCTTCTCTTTTTAAAAATTGTAGTGCATCACTTGTGTTTAATTATAATCATACACACACGTTGGGGTTACTATTTTCACCATTTCCCACCTTCTACAGGTCGTCTGAGTCTGTTCTCTCCTCCTACATGTGTCTGCTTTCAACCACTCTCCTAGAAAAAAACAAGCTGTCTGGCATACCACCATTTTTCTTATCCTTTACCATCTCACTATGCCGTCACATCAAGACCACCACAGTGAGCCAGGGGTCAGCGCTGCAGGAGCAAAACCACTATTATTTCTGTGTAATAACCCAAGACAAATAAAAATGGAGTTGAAGGTAAACAGGAGCTAGGAGGGCTGTTTGGCATGTTTATAACCAGTTCTTATGTTCCTTTTGTTTGCTCCTGTGCAGCCTCGTGTCGTTTCTGCTTTCAGTTCCATTACATAACAAATGGATCGTGAGCAAACAGTTCAAAATGTCACCACCAGCAAGACGTCATTCAAAGGCCTGAAACTGGTCACACAAACAAAAACAAACTAACCCTTATTGCTGGGCTTTCTCAAAGTAAGTTATATTATAAATAAATTAATAGTACAAAATAAAAATGTTTGATAAATATGTTTCCACATGATTTTAAACTGCAATTAGTACCATCTTCTCTTCCGGCCTCACCTGGGTCGGTCGCCTATACTTTCGGCACGCTGTGACATGAGCGATGACACTGGCGTGGCTCTCCTTGCTCACGTTGATGCCATTCACCTTGATGATGCACTGGCCCGGGTGGAGACCAGCAATGGCTGCCACCGTGCCTGGCATGAAACAGGAAAGCAGGTGAAAAGGGAAGAAATTATGGAAAATGTCCAGATCAGGCACGCATGACCGTGCAGGTGCAAGCTCAAGGATGATGTACATATACCCGCACTTCCCTAGAAAACGATAACATTCTTCACATTCCACGTATAAAACTGAGGTGAGTAACATTTTTTTTCCTGCTCCGATCTTTCTTTCCTGTTTTTAGCAGCTCAGGAGGAGTGTGTGTGCGCATGATCAGCAGAGGGGGGAGTTATTCAGCAAGACAAGTCATGAATCAGATTGTAGGATAACTTCAAAGTTTACAGATTTCAGAAGGAAGCACATGACAGACTAAACATTTCCCTCATTTTTTCTCTCCTTAAGAGTTCACCAAGCATACCTCTAACATAAAACATGCATGAGGCTCTGATCCGGTAATTGTAAAGACAAATCTCCCCCCGTCACACCCCAACACACACACACTTTGGCTGAATGTAAATACAAACAACAGTTAGATCTAATGAAGTAAAAAAATAAATGAATAAATTAAAAAAAACTAATCATGCAAAAATTATTATATAATGGTTAAATACATGCATCATATGGACAAGTTTACTTCTATATGGCTGCACAACAAACCTAAAGTTTATCAATATCACAACAGGAGTATGCACAATAATAATATTACAGAGTTCTAAAATATTGAAGACACAAATTCGTCCATTAGATAGACTCTTGCACCTTTAAACGCTCACAGCCAGCGCTAGCAACAGTTGGTGGATTTGGACCCAAGACGCAGACTGAAACACGAGGATCGTGATAAAACAACTATTTATTTTAGCGTAACAAAAACAAATTGCAACAAGTTAACCAGACGGAAGACCCAGGGAAGATGAAAACAATGCAGACCGTGCATAATGTTGAACTGGTGAATGGTGGAACAGAGACTGAACAAATAGAACAGGAGTAAATAGAAAGTGGAGACACCTGGGTGAATATGCATTGTGGACAGGTGAAGGTGGCAGACTAACTGGAAAAAACACAAAGGAAATTGACGGTATATGAGAAAAGTCCAAGGAATACTAGGAAACAGAACAAGACCTACGCAAGAATAGTAAAATTAACCTAACATTGTTATACAAAAACACAGACTGGACCAGATCTAAACAGAGAAGGAAAAGAACAGAAACAAAGTAAAAGAATTATGATGTAATGTAATGGTCAGCAGCCCCCTGCTGACTCCTAATCTATTCACGGCACTGCTCCTCTTGCCATGTTTCTGCCCATCCTGCCATAATCCTGCCTTCATGCTCTTTGTTCTCCTGCCCATGTCACCTGCCATAGTTTCTGCCCCTCATGCCATTATTTGTTTACCGGTTATGTTTTGCCTATCACCCATCCTCCAGCTCAAGTCTGCTCCCTTCACTCCATGGCACACCTCCCTTTTCGCCACAGTAATCAGCCTTCATTCCTTGCACCTGTTCACCTGCCTTTATGTCCACACCAACCAGTGCCGAATTATTATATCTCCCATGGTCCCTAATATCAAGCTTTCATAGTTTCCCATTTCATGCCACAGCCTGGATTACCTTGCCTAGTTTTGACCTCACGCCTGCACTAAGGATTCTTCACCTTGCATGCCCCTCTTGGATTTGTCTGCCTCTCCGACCATGGTAATATACCCTGCTTCCTCTACTAAGACCATGCTTCACGGATTACCGGTATGTTTTTGGATTTTGAATCTGGACCTCTGCCTTCCTGTTCATGACCCCTGCTCAGACAACAGGACCCCCTTATTGGATTTGCCCCTCAAACCACGTTATTGCAGCTTTTTTCTGCAGCTGCTCTGCACCAGGACCAGTGACGTCATCGCTGCAGACTTGACAGATGACTCTCACTCTCCGTAGGCCTGTGAAGACTGTCAACCCAGATGATCCTGACTTCACACCCACAGCCAATAATAAATAAAAACTGTTCTTTTGTACTCCTGTGTCTGTCTTATTCTAAATACAAACCCTAACGTGACAGGTAAACAGCAATCCCAAGATACAGAAAGCAAAACTAACAAACCTGACCTCAAAACACAAATAACCAAACTACACGGATATCACTGAGGGTGTTATAAGCACTGTGATGACTGAAAATGTGTTTTTATTGCAACTAATCTCATAAATGTAACATTTTTCAATATTGATGCAAACAAAATTTATCTTAATTTCATACATTTATTAAGTTTTTTAGTGTTTTGTTAAGGAAGCACCTGGTTCAAAATAAATATTCACAATGGAACGAGCAAGTACAGTATACTGTATTGAATCATATCCTGTTTCATCTTATCATACCTTATTGTATCATAGCCTAATATGCCAAATCATACTGAATTACATCATATCATCCATCCATCCACTCATCCATGTTCTTTACCCACTTCTCTATCATATTTCATATGGTGTATTTAACAATTGCAGGGTGTCTTTATGTTTTCCTGACCTCAAGATTCTTGTTGAGATTAACTCCAGTTTTCTTGAAGCTAAAAGCAATTATAACACTAAGGTTAAACAACTCAATAACTAACGGTTCTTTGTACGTCGAGCCTTGGTAAGGTTTCTGTCTCTAATTGGTATTACCCACTCCTGGTGACCTAAAACCTCAGGGAGACTGGAGCTGTTGTGAAAATCAGAGGGATTAGACATCTCCTACTTTATGAGCCTTGTCTCCGAGGATTGGCGCAACTACTTAAACACACAGCAGGCTTTCAGAAAACAACATCATCAAGTCAACGCATGCACACACATGCATGCACAACACAGTTACAAGTGCATACCCAGCACTTTTCCAACCTAGAATCCCACTTTGATTGCTTAAAGAAAAGAAGAAGAAAAAGATTCAATTCCTCTGAGAAAAGCCAGACAAGACGGTGGATTGTTTTTTGATTGGAGCTTATTTTGTGCCAGCCCTGATAGCGGTGCAACTAAACAAGCTCAGTTTTGTAAGAATAGAGAGTAGGACTCAGATGAATGCAGACTAAAGAATGCCGAAAGCTTCCACATTGTGCAGAAAAAAATGATCCACCAAGAAAAACTTGAATAGGTGCATGGAAATAGTGTGACACTTCACGCCACGGCCAAGTCACGCACATCCCCCAAGACTGATGAAGCAGCTGCTTGCCAGCTGTGTCACAATAACAAAGGGAAGTCTATGGCTGATGAAGCCAGACAGCTATCTCTTACCTCTTCCAACAGCGTGAACTACAGAGGGGCCAAATCCTCGAATCTGGAAGCCCAACCCATCAGCAGAGTCTGGGATCTTTATCGTCCTAGAGAGGAAAAAGGAAATGTACTGAGGATGTGCATTCATTTTAAATTTGACAGTAACTGTGCATGAACAGAAGTGCCTTACTCTCTTGGCTTGGTGCTGACCAAGACCCTAAGGGGTCCCTTGTTGTTGAAACATTGCCTGAGGACAACTTCCACTTCAGAGAAAGGCCTCAGGAACACCAGATCTCCGTTTATGGCAAACAACTTCTTCCCCACTTCCAGGCCAGCCATCTTATAAAAGAAAATATTACACAAGAAAGAAAAGAATAAGAAAAGCATAACAATTTTCTGGGCATGCAGAGTCAATCACAGAATATTGTTTTCCAAACTAAAATTGACAATAAAAATCACAAAAAGCAGCACACACCAATACGTCCAGCAATAAGACAATATATAGACTATTTCCAAATACAGCTGGGTTCTGTTAATTATAATAAACGACACAATGCATTCCTGCATTTAAACCAAACTCACCAAAACTTTCCAGTCCCCTTTCCAATAATAAAAACTAAAATTGAAAGGAGACCTCTAAATACTTTACTTTTCTATTTAAAAAAAAAATCCTAAATTGGGTTTATCTTTGATGTACTTTTTCTTTCCAAATGTTATAATTAAGGAAAAAGACTAAAAAAAATAAATAAATAAAAAAATCTGATTACCGTTTAATCAGTGGTCTGGAAAATGAAGACCAACTCAAATAAAGCTCTTATTTTGGCATCCAACGCTGTGCCTTAATACAGTTAATGTTCTTTAAAGTTCCATTATTTCTACAGTAAACAGTGGGAATAATTTTAAAAGATTCTCACTAGAAGAATAACAATCTATTCTGTTTTGTTTTCATTGGGGGGGGGGGGGGAGATCTACCAGCTGTTTCACTGTCATTTTCAGCTTGGTCTGCTTCGACTGAAGCTCGTCCTAACGTTCAATCCTTATTGCTGTACATGACCTCTTTTAAACTAGCTTTTACTGCAAAGTGAACACGGAAAAATAGATTTGATCACAGATTATATCTGGGAAATGAGATTGGCTTTGAGGGAAAGGAACTGATTTAACTCCAGGCAATTGAGGAAAATTTGAAGAATCTTCAAGACAAATTCCCTCCAGTTAGCTGGCCTTACTTCAGTTCCTCTGTAACTAATGCAGCTTTAGCTGTTAGCTGTTAGCCTCATGAATCCCTAATCAGGAGTATCACTGTGGGAAAAATAATCACTGTAATGCCTCTTGATTGTTGATGCGTTGCTGGCTATCCAAACTGCTGATCTCATGCTGCTGATTTATTTCATGCTGCTGATTTATTTCATGCTGCTGTATTCATTCGTACTCATCTGCTCACACAGACTCATGTTCGTGCTGCTG
>JARVGS010000761.1:20763934-20780860 GCA_031762315.1 Hypsolebias antenori | reverse complement strand
CTGCATCATGAAGGACCACACTCACCCAGCACACACACTTTTTGCCCTGCTCCCCTCAGGCAGGAGGTTGAGGAGCATTAAGTGTAGAACCACAAGACAAAGGACCAGCTTCTACCCTGAGGCTGTTAAACTCATGAATATCTAACCAGGAAAATCACTGTAAGGGAAAAAAAAATCACTGTAATGCCACTTGAACTGGTGATATGTGACTTATCTGTGCTGCTGATTATCCATGCTGCTGATCCCTTGCCTTTATGATGCTGTTTTCATACCAATCTGCTCACAACAGACTCATCTTCAGCTGCTGTTTAACACACCATATTGTTTTACATATTATCTTAGATCTTTTAGCATATTGTTTCATGTTTGTTTAGCATATATCATAGATCCTTATATACTGTTTCTTTCTATACTTTATAGTATTGCTATTTTGGGTTGTAACTGGGACCTATATAAATAACAGTAAATTTTACATTTTCAATAATCAGTCTTATCTTTTTGTGCATGTAAGAGTCTGAGACTTCCAACCGAAAACACTTTTACCAGGTAAGATGTTTATTGCCTGCCAAGTTGTTAGTGTGACTTGCACACAAACAAAGCATGAGCAGCTGTCTCACACAACATCACTGCTTCCTTGATTCAGGCGCTTCTGCTAACTGTAGTATGACTCAGCCACAAGCGAAGCACACCAGATGTTATGCTGCTGGCACCAAACGCATAAACACGGATCTCCAGGCAATCCTGCCATCTGAAGGACTGAAAACCCTGTGGATAACTTATTTTTAAAGAACTGTCCCAGCAAGGAGGGAAAATCCTTTTTAATAAAGTGAAAAGCTTAACATTGGGCTGCAGGCCAACGTTCAGCTGAAATTGTACCGCTAAGGGGCAAACAGAAAATGTAAAAGCTTTAAGATCGAGTGAAAAATCAGTAAATGAGGACCGAGTGTGTCTTTCATGTTGCTTTTCATCAAGAACTCTTGTTTTTTTTTTTTTTTTAAATGGTGAATGCCAGTGCCTGTCTCTATGTGTTTAATCAACCACCACACATTTAGAAAGTTTATATTTCAGCCAGTACAGCTTCGTGGTAAACAACACCTACACATTTACAGTGATTAACAGATATTTGAAGTCTTGTGAAATTGGGCAAATTTGAAGAATGCATTGCAACTTTCATAACTTGCACCTCATAGTGCCATGTAATGCATTTTTATACAACTATCAGCCACCCCTCACCAAAAAAAAAAAATAAAATAAAAGATAAAACACTGCAACGTGGATTTCCTCAGTGTCGGTTTCTGCCATCAGTTGTTCTTTTTTAAAGATTATAAAGAGAAAATCTGTGAGCTCAGGTTTATTGTCAGGATACTGGCATCCCCATCCACGTTGCTCAATACTGCCCTTGAAAATGAAGAATCTATAATGCATACAATCAATAAATGTAGTTCTTTAATAATAATTAACCTCAGTTACTGTGACAGGGACACACAATAAAAATAGTTTCCTGAAATATTTATTAAAACAATTAGTTTTATGTGATAAAAAGGTACCAACATGTATTCTTCTTCTTTCGGCTGCTCCCTTCTTCAGGGGTCACCACAGTGAACTAACTCATACGAAGAATTGGCGATTATTTTTACACCGGATGTCCTTCCTGACACAACCCCAGACCAAGAGCTACCACAGCCCTCTGTGTGGAGCAGAGGGCTGCCATTTAGGGTACTCGGGGGAGCAGAAGGTGGGGTTTGCTCAAGGCCCAGAGTGGGGCAAATGATGGTGGTGACAGGTGTGGGTGCTTCATATTTTTTAACCACATTTTGACGTTGTCAGTCTGTGGGGTTGAACCGGTGACCTTCCAATCAGAGGCTCACCTTCTCTAACCTCTGCACCACCACTCCCCTCACTCATCATCACTGACTCGTATATTGTATATTATTTTGCATATTAATAAAAATCAAATAAATAAATGATCAAGTATAATAATGTTGTCTCATTTGTTTAATTTAATTTCTCTTTATCTACTTTTAGAATTTGTGTGAAAATCCAAAGATGTTTTAGGTCATATTTATGCAGAAGTAGAGAAAATTGTAAAGGATTATCTGACTTTCAAGCACCACTGCATTAGTGGTATGGTATTTTACATTTGTTTGTGGTATTTTATTTTTTAACATCCTGCTTTATTTTAAAGAGTAATCTCTAATCAGGATTATCACTGTGAAAAAAAAAAATCACTGTAATCGCCACTTTGATTGTTGATATGTGCTGCTGACTATCCATACTGCTGATTTATTTCATGCTGCTGTATTCATTCGTACTCATCTGCTCACACAGACTCATGTTCGTGCTGCTGTTTGGCATATTGTTTTTGCACTATTAAGTGTTTAGCGTATTTCTTAGTTCCTATCTTAGATCTTATTACTGTTTTTCTTTTACATTTTATTGTTGGCTGTAACTGGGACCCTGTGTACATAATGTGTCCCACCACATGTAACACATGAGATGCGAATGACAATAAAGGAAACCTTGATCTTCAGTTTTAGCCAATGAAATGCTAGTCCAGCTAGCCACCTGCTATGTGAAGCAGAAATCTTTGTTGCCATATTGCTCTACTCTATGTGGACACTTCTACTTCCACTTCCATATACAAACCAATAAATCCAACAATTCTTTTATGTACCATTTACAAAATGAGTTTGCGTAAGGGACTGATGGGTCTGTTTATTGTCCAACATCTCACCTCAGCTGGGGAGCCTTTCTCCACATATTTGACGATGGGGACTCTGTTTCTTTCTTCCAGAGTAAAGCCATAGCTTCCGTCACTTGGTCTTATCTGGTAAAGAAATAACGTGTTTGACATCAGCAAAATTCTAAGACAGCTTACTGAAACACTTCTACAAAACACACACACCACAAGAAGATGTAATAGGCAGATAGTAGATGCTGTTGGGTCTTTATCCTAGCTCCTCTGAAAAGAATGCTTTTCTCACTTTCTTTGGGCTAAAATGGACTTTTGCAGTGTTATCATTTTTTTTGTCCCACAGCTGTGGACTTCAAAATGATTTACTGGGCTTTTTCTTTAGCTCAGGTTGTGGGCAAATTACTGCAAATCTTAGCATACAAGAAAGTCAAAAAGTTGTATTTAAAAAAAAAAGGTCAACTCACCAGGAGCGACTTTGTGATGACGTTTTCAACTATTTTCAAATCGTGCTTCATGGGTTTGTGTTTCGTGTTGGATCCCTCCATCTCTTCATCCGCAAAGAAACGGAACAATAAAGGCTCATCTTTGAATTCACTCTTTTCCAACACTGAGGAAAAAAGGCACAGTTAAGTGATGTTTGTGAAACTATGGAATAGTAACATTTAAAAATAAAACAGTTATGGTATCTGACTGAAAAAGTCAGATCAGTAAATTTACAAGTTAACCTACGGTAATATGTTTTCAACAAATTACAGGTAGTTGTGACCCATTTTTATTAATAGGAATGAATAGTCAAAGCCGTGATAGAAATAATGTACAATATTTACCAAATATTTAATGATAATCAAAACATTCATATGTGTGGCAACAGCTTAAGGCACTAAAGACCCTAAATCTGTAGTTTACTGAAATTATTTGTCTGAAAACACTTATTGGATCTGGTTCAACCAGTTTGCTGGTGATCCACTTTGCAACTGTGCTGCTTCTAAGACTGAGTTGACTGAAGAAGTCTGCTGGATAAAAGACGAAGCTTTTCATGAAAGAAGAACCCATCCAGAGGACCTGACTCAACCTTGATAGATTTAGCTACCTGGGTTATTGAGCATGCACCAGGACTTATTGGATTAACTAATAATCATGCTAATGGGAAAACCTAAGGAACAGTGAAAATCTAAGAGGAAGAAAAACGTAGATTTACACAAGTTGAGAAAGACTAAATTTCAGATTCTGAAATCATGAGTTCAAAACACTATATATGATGTTATTTGAGTCACCATTTTGACATTTGGAAGAAGATCCAGTCACTTTCAGATGAAAGGAAATTGCTTATGTTTAGCAACAACCCAGGAACCACCAAGCCTCAAGCCTACCATGAACTGGAAACTACTGGCATTCCAGATCACAGTCCACAGAGACAACCTCATAGACATAAAGGGGCCAACCAAGAAAAAAAATCCCTTACTCCAAAAGCCACACCTTGAAGCTCAACAGACATTCGCAGCTGCCTGCATGGACAAGCCAAATGTACCGTACTCTGGAAGAAAGTTTTATGGTCAGACAAAAAAACCTACAATCGGCAGTTAATAGTCACAACAACGAGAAGTCATTTTGTTTGGAGGACTCAAAGAGAGGCTTTCAAACTTAAGAAACTGCACTGTCAAGCACGATAGTGATAGAAACAAGCTGTAGCACTAGTGCCTTGCACAAAGTGAATGAAATAATGAAGAATAAAATTATTCAATCTCATCGTCAGGCAGCAACTACAGGACAATCCCAAACATGCATCAAAACTGGTTTCTGAATGGATAAATCAGGCTAAGATCAAGCTTCTTGGATGGATTGAAAATTTGTTGACTAAGTTTAAAAGCCAGGCTAAGGCCAAGAAACAGACCATTTAAAAATATATATGCCAATTTCACCAAGAAGAGTAGTAAAATATCCTGCTAGAAGCCAATGGATATAATAGGCTTGAGGGTGGCTTTGGCTGAGTGGTTCAAGAAGTTGTCCTAAAATGCAAGCGTTGGGGGTTCGAATCCACCAGCAGTCAAATGCTGAAGTGTCCCTGGGCAAGACACTGACCCCCTCATTGCCTCCGATGTGTGTCCCATTGGTGTTTGGATGTGACAAAGCACTGGATATTCTCTTGAGAACGAGTTGTTCAATTAGCTTTGTATGATCTAGTAAAGTGCTGTATGAACAGGTAAATGAAGGCACACATTGTAGTGTAAAGCACTTTGAGTGTCTTGATAAGATAGAAAGGCGCTATATAAGTACAGCCCATTTACCATTTATAAAACGTGTGCAACTGAGGTGCAACTTGCTAAGAGGCACATAGCCAAATATTGGTTGGTATTTATGTATACATTTGAGCAAGTATGTTATATAATTATTCCACCCTACAAAAAATACCGTTCATATCAGTCATTCAGCCATTAAAATGTAAAAACACAGTCCTGAGGGGGCAAAACAAGAGCTTCAGTTTGACATTTTTCTTCCTAATTTCCTCCAAGATCAGATACAGCGCCAGTAGCTGTAATAGCTACATCGTCAGGCCAAATAACTCGCAGGCACGAATGGTAAAATTACCCTGCAGGCCGTGGCAGCTAAAGGATGTTGGATGGCTGAGGTTGTTATGTTCCATAGATGTGCAGATAATTTGTAGTGTGCGGCTTGAACTCTGGATACTCCGTACAAGTTACATCATAGGGGCATGAGAAGACACAGTGTGACTCATACTGTATGATGTGAACTTTGGCGCAAATTAGGTGTGGACCTAAAAACAAATGTGACTCTCATAAACAAAGTGTAACCATGGTTACTGTCCATTTGAATTCAGCAAAGCAAACCATGCATGAGCTCAAAACATGGTTACTTAAGATACATGCACACAAGTATGCATAAAAAGAACCACAGACACTGAAACTGTTTCACTGGTCTTGGGGGAAAAGTTCTATTTCTGGACAAAATCAAAGGAGTTTAAATGGAAAGAGAACAAGACCGGTTGTGTTCGCTAAATGCCAAGATCCTACGTACAGTGTCTCTAAAGCACTGAAGTTTAATTTAGTCTGTGATGGAGAAGTTTCCATAGATTACGTGGATCAGAAGTTATTCTGGTCTGTTGAAACCAGCTCCAAAAAGTGCTGTACCATGATGCATGAAGCCATTGTCGCACAGCTCTACTCCCAAGATCACCGCTTCTTCTCTCGTTCTACAGTCCCCCTACACCGCAAGACAAGCAAAAAAAAGAGGACGGATGAGAATGATAAGACAGATTTGAACAAAAAGTGTGCAAAGAGTCGCTGAGATGAAGGGCGAAAGCTAAAGAGAAGCAGAAAAATATTCATGACTGAATAAAGAAAGCTGTGTGCATCTCAAAAACCCGGAGGCCAGAAGAGTCACTTGATGCTCAGCCTTAAATACATTCAAAGTTATGTCTAGACAGGATGGTGTGACTGCTCTTGAAGTTTCTCTGCAGGAGGTGAGAGCTACTCCACTAGCTCAGGTCAAACACATTTATATAAACTACCACAAACACACAAGTGCACTCAACAGGCTGGTGAAAGCATGCCTTTAATTCTGCAGTTACATTTTAAGTTTTGTTTTCTTTGCTGCCATCCTGCATACGACTATCAATCTGACAGCCTCAACGCTTCCTGTCAGAGCCAATAAAGTTGAGCTCAACAATCAATTCCGCTTTTCTTCCTTCGTTTCCTCTCGGCTCCACAGTGCCTCAAATTTCACAACTTCTTTGCACGTGTGTGTTGAATATTAGAAGTGGGCGACCTGTTATGACAACAACTGTTTCTATTGTATTTTCTTTTATTTACCAAGCAAACCTGTTTCCAATCTGCTCAGAAGCCAGAGGAAATGATTTCAAACATGATGTCGTAGATTGGGATTTGGCAGCAAGAAAATCAATTACATCGAATTAAAACTCAATAGGAATAGTTTGCGTTAAGTGTAAATGTGGCACCGTTTACACAAATGCAAATAAGAAATGTACTTTTTTTATTTATTTATATAATAAATTAATCTAGATGAGCAGCAGAATTTAAAACAAATTGCTGAAATGGTCATGCAGGTGGAAGGAACGTCCATATTAACAAATATTAAAACACAGAGAACGTTGTTCTTTAACTAGACTCAGTGTAGCCAGATAGATGATAGTACCGTATTTTCCGCTGTATAAGTTGCACCTCTTTGCATAAATTAGCATGCCCTGCAACTTATACAGCAAAATTACTTATTTATGTTTTTCCCCATATTTATAACTCAATTTTTGGCTGCGATCTGACAATTTCATTCATTCTGACATGAAAAATATTAAACATTACCATTTGCAGCCGCTAGAGGGTCCTTGAGCCTTATGGCAAGCCAAGTGTCTCATTAACAGGTAAAAGTGGCAATTAATGAGACACTTGGCTTGCCATACCAAACCACCCTCATGTCGCTTCCGAACTCCTGGAGCAAACGTCAAATCAGCTGCATTTTGCAGCGCCGCCCAAGCAAAATGCAGCTGATTTGACCATTAAAGTACATTTATTCAGGAAAAGTTCAACTGAGACACACATTTACGATAATGTAGAGTAAACAAATAATTGTTTTTAAGTGTTAATCTTGTTAAATTCTTGTTAAATTCCTCCCGTGCACGCTTCCACGGCCACCATTTTGGCAGCCAATCGATTTTTGGCACAACACCGGCCCACATTTCCAGGTGGCCAGCGGTGATGCATAGCAAACATGACATGTCAGCGATGACGCATAATAGGTGCGACTTATACAGTGAAGCAACTTATTTATGTTTTTTACCACTTTATTAGACAAATTTGGACTGATGCGACTTATACGGCGGTGCGACGTGTACGGCGGTAAGTACTGTATTTTTTTTTTTTTTTAACGGTATCCTATGTGTACTGTAGTTTTAGGCTCTAATTTTTAGGACCTACAATAAATAGTTCTTTCTAAAACCCAAATATACGATAGTTTTGACATTTTTGTGCACCATAAAAAAACAAATATGTATCCACGCCAACCCACACACATCAATGAGAAGTCTGATTTGACCAGCTTGACTGTGAGCTCGGCAGGCACTCCTCTTCTGGGCACATGTTCCTCATCTTACACATCCCCCCCATCCCCCACCCCCCTCCTCCATCCTAGTTAAGTGAGAAAGAGTACGGTACTCTAAGTCAGTAAATACAATAGTTTGGGTCAAAATTCATTCATTCATTCATTCATTCAACCTTTATATGATCATTTTAAAGCAACAAGATGTATTTTGTTATGTCCTACCTGGAAACACTGGCTTGGCTAGATTTTCCCAAAACAATTGTAACTAGAGTTTTTCTTTGATGTTTGTACAATTTCCTCTTGTATTAACTTTTTCAGCACACAGTTCAAGTTTGACGGTGACAGAATCAGGAGAAAGCAAAGCAAAAGTAGAAAAATATGTTGAAAAAAAAAGTACAACTCGATGTTGGGGTTAGTATTGGTGGGCATGTGCGAAACAGGCTTCCACTAAAAATGAAGTTTTTGACAAAAAAAAAATCTAACTTTTCTCACTAAAAACATTGTTTGCACTCAGATACTAATGCAGCAAAATGCTTCATTTCACTTGATATTATTTAAAACTGGAAAAATAAATCATCTTGTTGCTATTAATCACAAATTTCTTTAAGACAGTAATAAATTTGTACAATATCCATTACATTTTATGTTTTCGTAGGACGGTTAAATGTGTTGATAGAAGGCTAGAGAAGTTTATAAGGTCGTACCTGTGCTATAAGCCAGTCTGTAAGTTTGTTAGCCATGACCACTGATTTGTAGGTCCGCAGATGATAGTCCTTATCCCTGGAGAGGCACAAGAGCAAAAAACTTATTTCAAAGGATTATATTGAAAGGAAATCTTAAATTGTTAAAGTTATTGTGAATATGACAGTCAACATGTAGAAGAGTGATGGCTTGGTCTATTTAAACACTATGCCTAAAGCGGGACTCATAATTCCTGCTGTCAACAACGCACGGCTACTTTTTTGTTGCGGGCAGTCGTGTCATTTATCTAAAGTGAGTTCCTGAGGTTTGGTGACAGCAGAGCAACATTCCTCGGAGCACGGCTGGTATGGTGTTGCTGTTCTCTGTGTTACGGCGCTCTGCCGCACACACATCGCCAGACCTCCAAATGCCGTTTGAAATAGAGCCGTGACTTCCCATGAACGCAGGGGCCTCTCAGGGGACACGCAGTGGGGCCGGGAAAGTCCTGAACCACCATGACTTACTACTCCACCGCCTCCACCGCATGCAAACACACACATACACTTAGCTTTTCATCCTACACAGTTCAGACGAGTCAAACGGGGGTTATGGGCCAAATAAAAGTCCAACCTCAGCTGTCTGGTCCTTTTCATAATGTTGCCCTGTTTCTCATTCTGTTATGTAAGGCCCTTTGACAGCCTGTGTTTGTCTCTGATGAAGGTGGTAAAGTTGATGAAGCATGATGAGGTGTGCCATGCATAAAACTCCGCTCTGGCCAGAACTAAGGCTCCCCTACATTTTTCCCGAATGGGATACCAGCACCAGAAAGACCAGAGGCTTCGGTAAAAAGTGAGGCTGTCAGAGTGAAAAATGGGGGGTAAACATCGGCCCAGTGGGCAGCCATATGTCGGGGATGAGGAAACAGCAGCTTGAGTAGAAAAAGTAAAGGTCAGAGAGGTGGTTTTAACTTGGGTGTCTGGAGGAAACAAGTTTGCTTTGACATTTTGTGAGTGGAGTTGTAGGTAATTGTACTTTCAAAGCAAACACTAGAATAAATCATACAAATGAAGCTAAAAGTTCACGCTTTAATCACCTGCTCAGCCTCGAAAAATGATTCAAATAAAGCAACGGAGCATTAGTTATTCTGGATTCTTCACACTTACACCTATAAACGCTGACTCAAAAGAATAATGACGAGCAAATAAGTTGTTTTTTTTCCATCAATCACAACAATAGTTCTTGATTTTTGTAATGTGTGGATTTACATTTCATTGCTATGAAAATTGAAAATCCTTTCCCTAATCTCCTCAATGTGTTTGGTCCACGGTAAACATTTAAACTGCATGATGAGATCCCCTGAAATGGACACATTTACAAAAGACGGGGAGCTGAACATGTCTGAAGGCTTCTGCGTGGTCTCTTTGTCTCATCCCTCTCGCCATGCCAGGAAATTCCACCTAATTAGGCAGGAGCTGGTTGCTCCAATTAAACTCTGGCATTCCCAGGCTCTCTGACTGTATTGTGTTGGGCTTTTAGTTTAATTGCAGCATCGCTAGTTGATAAAAACCCAACTTGAGCGTCCTCACAAGCGCTATACATCAAGAGGTTTGACACAAACACTAAAAAGACTGAAAGATGACACACTAAACATTCAAAAACACTTGGGATTTTGGAGAAATAGGATCAAACCAAAAGGTTAGCATCTATATGTTTGAATAAGTGGTGTGATAAAATAGATTAGCAAGTTGCAAAGGCTGCACAAACTTAAAAAAAAAAAAAAAAAAAAAAAAGAATGAATGTGCTATTTCTACAGAGTAGGGATGCACGATCCACTTTTTTTCACTTTCGATACCGATATCTGAGATTTGGTATCGGTATATACAGATCCGATACAATCCGATTCAGAAAAACAGTGCTGAATTAACTTAAAACACTTGCTTTTTTAAAATGCAGACATAAATGTACTGAATTGCAAATTCATTGAAAACTGTGCACCAGTACAGCACATTTAAACACACCAGTACTGTATCTTCATAAGCTTGGTCAAAAGTGTAAAAACAACACAACTTTAATTTGTTCAGTCAGTGCAATTATGAGTTTAACATCCAATGTAAAATAAATAATCATAAAAGATACTGAAACTGACAAAAACAATAGGTTGACAACTTTGGTCAAACGTGAAAAATTAACTTCAACAAACCTTTCAACTGGTTCAGGATTTCTAAATATAATGTAAAACAAATAATAAAGGAGCTGAAATCAGGGGGAAAAAAACTTCAATAGCTTGGTTGGCAGATATTTAAAATAAATAGCAATCAGCTCCTGTCCTTATGGATCAGTCACATTGTCATGATACTCAATCAATTTTCAATATCGATATTAATATCGGATCGGTGCATGTCTACAGAGCAAAACTAGATTATTACTATTGAAGTGCCGCCCTCATGGCTGCAGAAAAGTGGATAATTTATTAAATATATACCTGATGACAGGAGTGAAGAGGCTATGAAGACGACAGAACAGTCGAACACCCTGAGAAATAAAAAATAAAAATAAAAAAACATAGGCATGCCGGTTATTTGGAGATCGTACAATATGATTTGAACTGAACTGCTTTTCACTGGTGCACCTTTACCTTGGCTATGACATCGTGCATGTCAGTTCTTGGATGATAGGTGCCATCGTCGAAGCGGAAGCGGTACAGCACAGGCTCAGGCTTGAACTGGTGTTTGTCTGTGACTTAAAAAGAATAAAAAAGAAAAACTGCAGATTGAAAACAACCCCAAAAATAAAAAAGGACTTCTGGCAAGCGATGTGCCAGAGAGCATTATTTGTCTGGCTTTGAACCGCCAAGTATAAGAGGTTTAAAAGTATATTCAAGCCAAGCAGGGCCGCATGAAGAAACAAGCTTTCCACACACGAAGAAGAATCCAGCCTCGTGCAAAGCTGTCCCAGATAGCGCAGCAGCTCAGAGCTCCATGCCTCACTGGCTTTAGGCAGCTTTTACGTGGACCCTGCAGCTGTAATAGGTTGGCTCATATTCTCTGCTGCAACCATGCAGGTTCCATTAAAGGTTCTTATGAAAAGATATTCCTCTGTTTTTCTCTTGGGGATGTTTAACTGCACTAAGGGAGCTCAGAGGGGCTCAAAGTCATTCCTTTCTGTCAGGAATGGCTTTAAAACCCAATTTCATTTTAAAGTGAGGAGGCAATACCATGCCGCTGAGCGATTTAAGATTCTGCTTGACTTTTGGTCCTACTTTTTGAAAGAAAGTAACATGCATGCAGACAGCGATGCAACATTTGGTCTGAGTGCACAACGTTAATCTGCTGTTACCTAAAGCCAAAGAACAGAAACTAAAATGTAAGATAGAAATCAAGACAAGACGTGAATATTATTTTTAGCACCTTGTCTAAACTTTGCAACAAAGTAGGGCTTAAAAAGGCCATTTGATAAAACGTAAAGAAGACACCCATGGAGCAAGAGTGCTGAAAAGCTGCTCGTTAAAGGACAATGTTAAGATTTGTTTTCAGAGCTAGTAAGATGATAAAGCAGGTGCGAAATGAGCAGAAATGAGAACTGACCATGGTGGATGATGCCATTCTCCAGCAGAGCTTGACCCAGGTGGACCCCTTCCTCTGGGTTGTCCGTCTCACCAATTTCCATCAGCCAGGACACAAACTCACTAGTGAGGGAAAAAACAACAACACAACACTGGAACTAGAGAAATAACAACTAGGGAAATTACATTTCCTGCAAAAATGCAGTGTAAATGCTGAAGAACTTGCTGAAAAAAACACTGAAATTAGCTAAAATAAACATTCTGATTTGTAGCTGAAATGGAAGAACAATCCTGAGTTGGCAGAAGAAAGAACACATATTTGCTGAATTATTTTTAAATAAGCAGACATTAGCACAAAAAATGGGAAATCTGCTAAAAACAGATGAAATTGGCAAAAAAAAAAAAAAAAAAAAAGACTCAAAAGTAACTGAAAAGGCAGAATGGACCTTTAACTATCAGAAGGAAGCAGAAGGAGCTGAAATGAGCTAAAAAAAATGTGGAATTAGCTGAAAAAGTTAAAATTAGCATAAAAACAGCTAAACAGTAGCAGAAATAGCAGAAAAAACTGAAAATAGCAGAAAAGCTGAAAAGCGCATAACAAGTTAAAATGAGCAGAAATAAGTTAATTAGGCTGAAAGTAGCAGAAATTACAACAAAAAACTTGAATTATCTGACAACAGCCGAAATTAGCTGAAAAGGGGCTAAAAGGCATAGCTGAACAGGTAGAACAAGCTTAAATTGGCAGAAGAAAGCAGAAAGAGCACGTTTGCTGAAAGAATAAGAAATGAGCACAAAAAAGTGGAAATTAGCTGAAAACAGCAGAAATTAGCACCAAAAACAGTTGAGAAGCAGCTACAAAAAGTAGAAAGAAGCTTAAATTACCAGAAGAAAGTAGAAAGAGCACATTTTTGCTAAATTAGGGGAAAAATTTAAAAAGTTTAAATTAGTGCAAAAAATATGAAATTAGCTGAAAAAGCTCAAATTAGCATAAAACAGCTAAATAGTAGCTGAAATGATAGAAAAAGCTGAAACTTGCAGAAATAAGCTGAAAGGAGCATAACAAGCTGAACTTAGCAGAAAGAAGTTTGAAGAAGCACAAAAATGTTTTAATTAGCAGAAAGAACCTGAAAGGAGCACAAAACAGCTGATCAAAATGATTGAAAGTAGCTAAAAAAAGTTTTAATTTGCAAAAGGAAGCTGAAAGAAGCTGAACCAAACAAAATATGAAAGGAGCACTAAAAGGTTGTAAACAGATTTAAAGATTTGAAGGATGTAGCAAAAATATGAGAAGTGAGAAATAAAATGGCAGAAAAGGCTATTTAAAAAAAACGTCAGTTGCACTAATACCAAATGTAATAGTCCCCTTCTACTGAACGAGCTAAACGTTACTTGCTGAAGTAGCACAAAAATTTTGGAACAAGAAAGATGCTGAAAAACGGTACGGAAGAAGAATGGATCACAATAGAGTGAAAGCTTCATAAACATTCACACAGTTAATGTGAAAATGCTGAGTGCTAAATGACTTGAATAACTGAGTTTTTACAGATAAAATAAAACAGAACACTAAGAGATAAAAGCAGGGGAAAGGACAGTTCAGTTCAACCCTTGTAGCATTTAAAATTAATAAGAAGACTAAAAAAATGGATTAAGGAGTGGTTTCACTGTTAGTTTAACAAACCAACCTGGAAGTTTTATTTTTTAAGTTTTGGCTTTTTTCCCCAATTTTTGGACTCACAGTTATCAGATACAAATACTTCACCGGATATTGGGAATTAGTTGTTGGTAAACACAAGGAGACAACAATCCAGAGGAAACAAACATCATTTGATGTTTTGATGAGGTAAAAAATTGTAATTTTCTCATTTCTTTCTGAGAAAAGGAGCCTGACAAAGTGAGAAGACAACATGAAGTGTGGGGGTTGGTCATGGAGGACTGGGAAACAAAGCAGCAGTCTATCTGGTTACATCCTTGAAATCCTTTCTCCCCACAAAAGCCAAACAAACACAGCGAGGAGCACCACTGGAATTCCCTGAAGCTCACTTCCAGGCCATGATGGAGGCGGCTTGGTGTCAGAGTTCAGCAGAAAGGAACATTTTGCCAAGTTTTCAGAGCGAGGACAGACCAATCTGCCCACCTCCTGCATCTTCCACACTTTACACGCTGATGCTTGATGTCTTCTCTCACCACAACAGACCACACTGAAAACACAAGGCTTCACCACTCATGTTTTAAATTCTGGGACTGAATTATAAGTTCCCAAAGGCACAGCTATGCGTTCTTGGACTCAGGGTAAATGTGCACAAACCTGGTTCAAGTGAGAATGATTATTAGTTGTTGGTAAACTAATAAAGTAGTCCCTTGCTACTTGGCAGTTCGACATTCGCAGACTCGCTCTTTCGCAATTTCTAAAAGTAAGACTGAACGCAAGAAAAAAATTGTACATGACACGTGATTGTCAACTTTCATATAACTTACGTGATTGAGACAGTACTGGATACCATACAGTAAAAATGTAATGAAAAATAAAATACTTTTGACAAGTGTTGCCATTTTGTAGTTTTCTCTCAATAAGCTTATACTGTATCGCTAATCATAAGGACTACATTTCCCAGAAGCCCCGATGCCTTCTGCTGAAATACATAGAGGGAAAGTTTTGATCTGATCCGAAAATGTTCTGTCCTTTACAGTGACTTCAGTGGCAATAAATGTAATGTCACTACTTGGTGGGTTTTCACTTATTACCCGGGGGTGGGGGGTCCTGAACGTAACCCCCGCAATAAATGAGGGACTACAGTATTCTTCGTTTTTCGCCTTTTACTTGATTGCTTATTTTGTTGCCCTGTATTTGATTATAGCTGCTGTAGGATGTTGTCTGAGTTGACCTGGTCTCTTTGAGGGTCATAACATTCATAATATTTCCAGTCACACTTTCATGTCAACTGTTAATACTAGTAAGTTTTCTGGTACTTTGGGTAGTTTGTTTAGCCATAGATCATCCATAGACTCGTGCTTCAACTCTGTCACACATATAACTACTTCTGTGCAGTGTAGTATAATAGTACTATACATTACTGCATTAATTAGATTATTTTTTATACATGAAATTTTTTTAAAATCGTTTCCACCTTCTGTCTCAGACACGTTCCGGTCCGCCACTTTCTGCCAGAGCTCAATGGTTCGAGGTCTGGCATTCTGGAGCAGAGGCCAGACCCCGAGCCCCCGGCCTTGCATACCTCTTCATGTCGGCAGCTCGAATGATCCTCCGCGATGACTAGCTCACTCTGAATTATGTCGTCGGTCACCAAACACAAAAAATACCTGGAATTCAGCATTAGACCACAGTGTTGTCATTACTGCTTTTAAAATCTTAAAAATAGGTCCAGCCGCTGCTCGGAGTTGCAGTTATTGCAAAAGACGGATCGGTTGTTTTGAAAAGTTTCTGAAAGAACCAGCGACTCCGCCCCCTGACCAGTGACCGACAGTGCTCTGACCTCACGTTTTGGTGCCGGCTCGGCTCACCTGGTACCCCAGAGAAGAAAGGACTGAAAAAGGGGCCAGTTCCACGAAAAATTGCTAGTGGAAAAAGCCTTGGAACCGTACTGATCCGAATCGAACCATGCTGAAGAGGAGCTATGGAAAAGGGGCTTAACACTACATATTTTGTTTTGCGTCTTTCAGGTTTAAACTGGGATGAGAACTTCTGGTTAGGTGGCTGTCACACACTTTTTCTTGTTCACATCATTTTTTCATATCTTTCTGTTGCAGAAAGCAACCTCCCAAAATATAATGCCAGAAAAGATGAAGGCAAGAAGAAACAAAGGAGGCGTGTTGAGAAAATGAAGGCAGAGCGTGTCACAATAGAAGGAGTGGGCTGAGTTGAAGCCATTGGCAATGTGGTTTCCATTAAAGATATATGATGCTGTTTGTCACTTCACAAATACGCCTACATGTAATCAGCTCCAGAGCCATCACAGCAGGCGAAGTACAAAGAATCTTTTTTTTTTTTTTTTTTTTTTTTTTTTTTTTTTTTTTTTTTTTTTTTTTACCCACAGGTCACCCAGGTGTTGTACATAAAGAAGAGCTTTCCAGAGGGAGCTAATTTTTCACCACTTGATCTCTTCAGACTCATTCAGATGACCACATTTAAGTGTCTGAGCCTTTAAATTTTTCTAGCTGACAGATCCATTCCTTCTTCAGACCACAAGAGATCTTGTGTTTCCTGCATGGACCAAAAGAAGAAAGCAACTCCCCGTTCCAAACCACCATGCCGTGTAACTTTGCCACAAATATGTCCAGTTGGGCTTTGGGGTGTTTTTTACTTTCTTCTGGCTTTTAAAAATAACAAGGAGTTTGACATGACTGCAAAAAAAAAAAAATCTAATTATTATAAAATTGGGAAGCAGAAACCTTCATTCAAGTTTGTTTCAAAACTTTTATCTAATTCAGAAAAAGTATGCGCATTAGACCCAGCTTTCATCTAACTTTTTACTCAGATGTTTAGCCATCTATATGGTAGTTTAGATTTTGTGCAAAACACCACTAAATAATTACTTTCAACAAAGGCAATATATAAAGACTATTGATTGGTTCTCTAATTATCGCTCAAATCGAGGTAATGTGTTCAACATAACGGTACTTCTTCCAGCTACCTAATTGTTAACAATGGTGTACCACAAGGCTCAGTCTTAGGACCCACCCTCTTCACATTCTACAAAAGTAATGTACTGGTAAGTCAGGTCATTCCTGATGCAGCCTTACATTTCTATGCCGATGACACGGTTGTTTACTGTCAAGCTAAAACAGTTGCTAAGGTTTTCCAGCTTTTACAGTCTGCATTCTTCCATTTATCTGATAACTCTCAATCAGGTCATCTGGACAGTTTCTTTTTAGTAGAAACGTTTCACCCTCACTCCAGAGG
>JARVGS010000761.1:20720711-20736821 GCA_031762315.1 Hypsolebias antenori | reverse complement strand
CCTTAGCTACTTCCCTCTTTGCTCTATGTCTCATCTCCTTATATTCCTGTCTCCTCTCTTCAGTCCTCTCACTGTCAAACTTCTTCTTGGCTAATCTCTTTCTTAGGTTACAAACACTGTATGTTCATGACTTATTCATCGCTTCATAAATATTTATAACAACATACGTCAAAGAAGCATTTTTTGTGGGCATAATATAGAAAATAAAATGTGACAAGGATCTTTGAAAGCTGAAGACACAAACAATAGTTTCCACTGAAATGAGTCACCAGCCTATGATGTTTGCTCATTAACACATTGATGTTTCAAGCATCTGTGTGTGTGTTTTACTATTTATTATTCCCCAAGACTGCAGAGTAAACCACTGTGATAAAAGACGGCAGGTAACAGGTGAGCGAGCAGTTCAGGCCCCTCAGGTAACGAGCTCTCAAAGCCCCTGAGCCGAGTCACTGAAACGAGACGGCGGAGATGGAAAAGACAGAAGGGAGAAGGACTAAACAGAGGAGAGCAGCTTCAGCATCACAGTGTTAAATCCCCTGCACAAGCTCCTGTACACGCATCAGAATCCTGCTGCAGAAACATTCAGCTCACACAGACCAGAGACAGAGAGGACAGAGAGGACAGAGAGGACACAGGGACATGTCCAGAGGAAGAAAAAGCTCTTTGTATTGATTACCTTTTCTAAGGCAGGCCTCTGCTGGCTTCATGTGGCCCTAGTGACACCAACAAGTGTCATCCTGGGCTTCCTGTCTAATTTGTCCTCTGACTAGTTTTCCCAAAATGCTCTTTTAGTTTTCAGTGGGGAAATGTAAAGAAAATATATTAAGAAATACAAAAGGGAAATAAATATCCAGCCACAAAGGCTGAATCAAGGATCATTGTGTTTCCTCAGTATATTTCCTGAATTAGTTTCTGCTCCTCAGATTGACTCCACCTACCTACACCTGCTCCCTGCTGGAATTAAACCAGCTGTTTCCATTCACCTCATCAGCCCCACCCCATGTATTCCCTCAGCACTCACTCATTTGCAGTCTGGCATTGTGTATTACAGGCCCAGTCAGGTCCTCCTCCATGTCTCCTTGAGTTTTTGTTACCGTATTTTCCGCAGTAAACGTAGCTCCGCCCTATAAGTCGCATCAGTCCAAATATGTCTAATAAAGTGGGAAAATCCATAAATACGCTGCTTCGCTGTATAAGTCGCATCTATTACGAGTCACCGCTGACAACCCGGAAATGTGGTCTGAACTCGGAAATGTGGGCCGGTGTTGTGCCAAAAATTGATTGACTGCCAAATGGCGGTCGCAGGAGCGTGCGCGGGAGGACTTTAACAAGAATTTAACAAGATTAACACTTAAAAATAATTATTTGTTTACTCAAAATTATAGCAATGGTGTGTCTCAGTTGAACTTTTCCTTAATAAATGCACTTTGACGGTCAAATCAGCTGCGTTTTCAAAAGCCGATTTGTGGAAACATGAACGCGCAGAGGGTGACTCGCTGTGCAGTTCTTCGAAAATTAACAAGATAACCACCTAAAAACACTTGTTTGCTCGACTTTACAGCAAAGGTGTGTCTCAGACAGTTGATCTTTTACTTAATAAATGCATTTCAATGGTCAAATCAGCTTCATTTCACCGGGGAGGTGCAGCGAAATGAAGCTGATTTGACGTTTGTTCCAGGCGGACAACGGTGACAGGCTATGGCAAGCCGAATGTGTCATTAATAGCCACTTTTGCCTATTATATGATACAACAGCATGCCACACTACTCAACTGCCATCTAATGGCTGAAAATGGTTGTGTTCAATTATTTCAGTCAGAATAAATAAAAATGGTTATATCTCAGTTAAAAATTAGTTCATAAATATGGGAAAAATTCCATAAAAGTCGATTTGGTATATATGTCGCAGGGCATGCAAATTATGCAAAAAAACTGCGACTTATAGGCCGAAAAATACAGTACAGTTTGTTTACTGTCATACAAAATACTAAACTTTTGCTCAATAGCTTAAAAACCAAGTGAGTTTCAGCTCTTTTTTAGGATGAGTCCAGTCAATTTGATCCATCATGCAACACTAAGAGGAAGAAATCGTCCACATTATTTGAACAGCCTTTTGTGAAACTGGATACGATGTTGGGGGAAACAGCCTCTAGTAGATGAGAGGTGGTCTTTAGGGACCAAGCATCCAATCTCAGTGCGCAACCAAGCAAACCGTCGCCCACTGATTTGCTGGAGATTCCCAACAGAGCCACACACCAGCATGATGTATTGATCTCCAAAACGACCAAGCAGAATTTTCCTGTCTCTTAATCTGTGGCACACTCCCAGCCATGACAGCCACACGCCCAGATTGTTCATCTAATTTAAGGCTGCAAAAGGGTCCCTTGCTCTCCATTTCAGCAGACCTGGTAAGGCCAAATGAAACTAGCAAAGCCAGAACCAGAGACTGTCAGTGGAGGATTAAACAACCATCCAAACATTTCTACTTCTCAACTCCCAGTTTTTGAAAGTGCTAAGAGTAGGGCCACCCATACAAACAAATACCCTCTGACATGGTGGCTAACGCAGGGAACAATGTGAGGAACACTGCAAAATCCAACTGCTGTGATTCATGGGTCAGAGTTAGATGGTTTAACCAACCTAAACCTAACAAAAGAGGCCATCTGCAAAAGTGAGAGGCTGGACAGGACAGGAGTGAAAAGGCAGTCAAAGTCCCAAAAAAAGTTGATGTTTAAAAACTTAGAAAGCCTGAAGAACTATTCATCAAGACTGCTGTTTTACAAAAAAAAAAAAAAAAAGTCTGGGTCTTTGGAAGCACAATGTAACATTTTCAAAAGAGAGAGAAAAGAAAACATCTTCAGAGAGAGAAACATATTTATCCCTGAGTATCTCCAGTAAATTTCATTCATGGGCTTCATTAGATCCTTCAAGGTGAAGTGGAACGCCTCATCATGTCTGGACAGAAAGGACTGAATGTCTGCAGTAGCTGAACATGTAAGACATGAAGAATGAAGATGAACGAGTGGTATTTAAATATTGAAGCAAGCATGCACTTGTGGACACACAAAAAAAAAAAATCACAAACATGAAGTTGTAGAATTTGTGAGGAAGTTCATTACAGAAAACACGGTTTGCCTTATTTTATTAACAAATTACCATTCCTTAACATAATCATCCAAAATGTTGGCTTTGTTCAAGGTGCAATTTCTGCACTGCAGACACAACAAAACCAAACACAGACCCTGGTGAAGGTGACACCCTCACACCTCACCAACATCCTGACAAGTGTCTGCTGCAGCTCCTCAGTCTGCTGGCACCGGGCAGACCAACTCAAAGGCTTGTTGTTTCCTCTGGGCAGTAAGACAACAGCACTTCACCCTCCAGAGCTAAAAGCACTCAACAGGTTCAGCAAAGGGCACTATGGAAAAAAACGCAGCGACGCTCTTAGTCACATGTCCAACTCAAGGTCCGAGGGCCAAATATGGCCCTTGTTGACATCTAAGTTGGTCCCCAAGATATTTAAAACGTAAAATACTTTTATCATTTCTTATTTTGCTTTAAAACTGAGCATACTTTATTTAGTGCAGAATAAGACAGATGACAAACTTTGAAATGAAGAAAAGTTTGAATTTTTCCATAATCTTTGATTTTGATGCCGTAAAATCATCAGAGAACGTCAAGTGAGACTGATGAAACTCTTGTGAAGGAACCAGGAAAAGATGCCAGGTATCTGGCACTTGGTGAATGTAAGTTATTGTTAAGTTTTTAATTTTGCCCCGCTTTTGTAACTGAGTTTGACAGACATGTTGGAATCTGTAGCGGTATCCAAGTGAAGGGAGGGCATGAGCATGCACGAAGATGCAGGAAGCATTCGGCACAATGTAAAGTCAGGGAGGTTCAGGAAGAAAGGAAATCCTGCTTTTAAAAAAATTAACTGTGAAGTGAAAATTAAAGCACTCCGTCCACTGTAAGAACCTGCTGGAGAGGACAGAGAAAAGAATACAAAAAAGTCAAAAAGTGCAACTCCAGCAGCAAGAATCGGCTTAAAATTAAAGGCTTAACATTCCTCGAAGGAATGCATATCACCTGTCACATTTGTTTGATGCATTATTACACTAAGATCATCTTATGTGGAGAAATGTTTTGGTCAAACTGAAAATAAAGCTATGGGAACACTTATTTGATAATGTAAGATGATAAGCTCAAAGTACGAGTACCGTATTTTTCAGCGTATAAGTCACATCAGTCCAAAAAAAGGCATAATGAAGAGAAAAAAAACATATAAGTCGCTTCGGCGTATAAGTCACATTTATTATGAGTTTTCTTTTATGGTCAAAACAGCTTCATTTCGCGTGGGCAGTGTGTCGCCATCCATCCATCGCGTCTGGAGCCGCTAGCTCTCCCGTGTTCCTCTGCCTGCACCAGCTGGGTTAAGCGAGCGCGCATGGGAGGACTCGCTGTTGCATTTCTTTGAAATTTAAAGCATCGGTCAATAATTGTGTTATGAATATGGAAAAAAAAATTATTTAAGTCGTTTCGACATCCAAGTTGCAGGACTGACAAATCTATGCAAAAGAATTGTGACTTATATACTGAAAAATACGGTAGTTAATAGCTCATCTACCACCACATCAAGACTAGAGCCCACTGAATATTCTCCACAGGCATGGTATTTTTCAATATTTTGACAGACAGGAGATCCAATCTTGATGCAAAAGGCTCTGCATGAGAGGCTTCAAGCTTACTATCACTCACCTTCTGTTCTCTAAATAGATTTACCTTCAGAATAAGATGCTAATGTTGCTTATGCACACATCCACTGCATAAAGCACCCACTGATGTACAACTAGAAAAGCACAAAACAATAATTTACTCCTGCATGGCAAACAGATGAGAAAATCCATTTACATGTATCATCAGGGAAGCACAACATCAGGAAGTGAAGAAGAAATGATGGGAACATCTTTCAAAACCATTATAGCGTGTAGACCACTTATATGGAGGCAGCGGTGTGTAATTAAAATGTAAGTGTGCCACTTCACGAGGGTCGTCACGGGTGTGTGTGTGGGGGGGTTTGGACAGACTCTAGAGAAAAGCTGCCTGTATTCACTAAGAGCAAACCCAATTAAAAGGAGTTAAAGAAAAATAAACTGCTTTTCTTGTGCTTCGTTCACCCAAACTTTTAAATTTGCTGAACAGCTGGAATATTAAAAAAAAAATAAAATACCGATACCAATCCGTCCACCCGGATCCAGCTTGCTGTCAGATCCGGCGGCCTCTCGGTCCTCCTGGGCAGCAGGACTGCCCGAATGCCGGGCAGAATTCCTCCCTGAGCGATGGTCACTCCTCCTAGCAGACTGTCGACCTCCTAGTTGTCACGGACAGACATCTGAAGGTGCCAGCGGATGATCTCGGCCCTCCCGTTGTCACGAGTCGAGTTTCCCACCAGCTCCAGGCTCTCAGCAGTCAGGTATTCAAGCACTGCCGCCAGGTTGACGGGAAATCGTCCACGGCGCCTCCTTTTCAACTCATTCAGGATTTGGGGCTGTAGTTGAAGTATTTGAGCTTTTGAGATGTTAATCAGCTGCTCCTGACTGCCTTAAAAAAAAAACACCTTGTTGCCATGGTTACGCTTCATAACAAATGCCCAAAAGTAAAAAGGTTTCAGGAAAAATACTTCCAGCTGCCCAGCGTCTGATACCAGAGTAAATAATCATCCAAAAAATGTGATTTACATCCAGAAAAAGAAAGGAATTAAAGTTTTCAAAAGCAATAACTCAGAATGAAAGTAACAGAGCTGCTCCAACATGTAGCCACACTGAGCGGCGCAACAGGTTACTGCTGTATACCATACAACTATGGTAAGACATTTATGTTGGCTTGCAAAAAGATTCTGCTCAGTGATGAGGATATGTGCAGCTTTAGTTTAATAGGCTTTAAAATAAATATACAAAAGAAAAAGGGAAATGCATCTTGTTGATACAGCATCCAAAAATATAGCTGGAGCCATGCATGTGTGTTCAATTCCTTCTGGAAGAAAGTGGTGGAAAACAAAGTGCGCTACACATATATTAAAAAAAATACTGTTTGAGGGGTTTACTGAAACTTGGCTCCTGCTTTATTTCATTGCAGGCGGTCAATGAAAGGAAAGTACTAAAGCCAGCTGCCGGGGAAACATGTAAATTTTAAAAAGGATGTAATTTACCGTATGTTTTATTGTGTTTTTGTTGTAAACCACAAACCTGTCCACACCTAAAATAAAATGGAAAGGTGTCGTATTGCCATTTTTTTAAAGGAGGTTCCAGCAAAACATCGGTTTGGGGGGAGATTTTTTTAAACAAATAATTAATGGATAAAGATTTGAACTTTCTAAGTATGCACAAAATGTCTCACTGTGTAGCTGATCTGACTCAGGCTACAGCCCTGAACGTCTGGGACCAGAAGCCACATAATGATTGATATTTACAACAGTAATGTAGCACAAATCAGCCTATCTTGAGTTCCAAAATGTACTCCAGTAAATTTATTTATGAATTTGGGGACAGCTTCATGAAGGTACATACAAAGCAGTTAGAGGTACGATGTTAACAAAAGTGGGCAGCAAAATAATGTGCATGACCAACAATACAAATAGGCCATTATTTTCAAAAACTGTCCATTCACAACACACGCCGTTGTCACAAATACTCAGTATTTTCTTCATAATTTTGAATCACCAACTAGACTCCAACGGATACAGCCAAGCGAAATATGGCCTTAAGGTGCACGTGTCTCTCCCCAATCTCTTATTTATGTCACTGATGGAATGAATCTGAAATAAGGAAAAAGAAATAGCTAATAGTATTTTTTTCACAGTTGTTGAAGGTGTCAGAAGTTATCAATTTTCAGTTATCAAACTCCTCTCTGCATAAACAGACTCTTGACTTCATGTGCATGGTTCTTTTTTAATTTAACATTAGCAAGTGAAAACATCCATGAACTTCATAGAACTTCCCCCATCAAGTATTTGAAGTGTGTCACTGTTAGGCCTGTCCCAATAAGAGATTTTGCTGGGTGATTAATTGTCTCAGAAATTATAGCGATAAACGATTATATTGTTTGAAATTTGACAATAATTAATTGTCAATTTTTAGAAGAAATGTTGATTTGTTTGGCGTGTAGTACTGTTTTTGACCAACTGATGGCAGTATAAGACTGTTTGAACCAAAAGATGGATAGATGAGCAGCATGTCTCTTTAAGAAAAATGGGAGGGAGGGCCCTTGACATGACTGGGCTGACATGGTGACATAGCGGACGCTCTGTGAGTTGAGCTCGTTAGCATAGCATTTTTCACACAAAGCTTTAAATAAAAAAAAACAGTAAACAAGTTCTCAGCTTCTTTTTGCAGCGAAAAGCAACTTTTTACACAAAGGCACCCTTTTCAACCGTGAATTTTGGAGTTCGACAAGACGGAGGTTTATTCCCGAGGTCGGCTGTTAGCTTAGCTCGTAGCTTAGCTTCTCAGCTTAGCTGATTTTAACGATCCAAAAACACGATTTTAGGCGGTTAAAACAGATTTTAAAGTAAGAAGAGAAACAGAGGAGCCAGTAAAGAGCACCGGAGTTTAGTCTTTTGTCATCCAGTGTCTTCAGTAGAAAGAGACACGAAGAAACGGTAAAGCCGATAAATGAAAATGAGGTTGATCATTTTAATTTATCATGCGATTAATTGATTTATTGTTTATCGTGACAGGCCTAGTAACTGTCAGTAAATCGCTCGTCTCTGTAAACTTAAGGCTATTTGAATTTGTTTATTACATATCTTTTTTTCTTTTCTTCTTCTTCTTTCGGCTTCTCCCTTCTTCAGGGGTCGCCAGTGAACTAAGTCGCACGAAGACTTGGTAATTGTTTTTACACAGGATGACCTTCCTGACGCAACCACAGACCACCGAGCTACCACAGTCCAGGGGAGAAGATGGTGTGGGTTAAGGGCCTTGCTCAAGGGCCCAGAGTGAGGTAAATGAGAGTGGAGGCAGGTGTGGGTGTTTCACCTTTTCCACCCACATTTTGATGTTGTCGGTACCGGAAGTTGAACCGGCAATCTTCCGATCACAGGCCCAACTTCTCTAACCTCTGTGCCACCACTCCCTACTGCATGAACCATCAAACCACACGTCAAAATGTGTTTATACACATTTTACAAGTAATCTGATTACTTGTACAACAGAGTCTTATGAGAACAAATAATGCATTAATTGGATCATGTAACCAGCAGTACTTTTCTTGTACAAACAGCTGGCTAATATAAAACATCTATACTTAGGCAGTTCGTGTTTACACCGGTAACATTTGAGTTTGTGTCTGTTTAACAACAGATCAGAGGATGTGAAATGAAAAAAAAAAAAATCCTGTCCTTGTGTCTAATATTTAGGACAAAGGGGGAAGCTGAATGTTGTCTCAACATTTACAAATTAACAGACAGGAAAACGACGGGAACAAGAGGCCACGACTTTTGGAATCATCCCCAACGCGTTCGGAGGATATGAACCTTCTAGACTTCCTTCAGCCTGTGTGACCTCCGTCTGGACTGCTCATAAATTTCAAGAAACGAGAAACCCTCTTGGCTTACTGCATGTACTGAAGTGACTATCCTATCCAGGATGTCAACAAACCTTGAGAGAGAAATGGAACGTCTAAACACAAACAACGCAGGGTTTAGTTGGCTACCTCGGTCCCAAAGAGCCAGTAAATGCTCCAATTTCTGTTTTCTCCATTAGGACTGATTTTTCCAACTTCCTTTGACTAATCCCGCGCACACAACTGGTAATAAATTGCCCGTTGACGTGTTTTATATGAATCCAAACGCACAAACACAGACCAATAAATTCAGCTTGATAGGAAAAATGTGACGATTACCATGACAAACAAATTGTTCAAATCTTGTTAAGTTGTTTTCAAAGAGAAGAACAACAGAAGGGGTTTTGTAGGCTTACAATTCCTAAAACCAAGTTAATTCCCCTTCGATTGATGCAAGGGACTAAAAAAATGTTTTAAACATTATAGTCACATTACATGGGCTTTTGTTCAAGAAGGGGGCAGCAGCTAAGGGACCACTTAATGCACCACAGAGCTCTTAGGAATATATTAAGTTAACTTGTGGCTCAGATCTTCCTCCAAAATCAAGACATAAAAGGCTTCCTTATTGAAACTTTCTGTTTTCTCTCTATTAAGAGCTTAAAATACAAGCAAATTGTTTTCAGTGCTTCTCTATGAATGGTTGAGCCTGAGATAAAGTACTTACTTTGGCAGCAGAAAACTACAGAAACGCCTATTACAGTGTCTGTTTACGTTGAGCCAAGATTTGTTCTACTGTTAAAATTGACTGTCACTTAATTGGCTCAAGGCAATACAAGATAAACATTAATGTCCACTGCCGCCCACTATCCCGAGCTATAATTGTTCATTATGTAAGAGCTTTATCGGAACGCGTCCTCAGAGACGTCCGTCTTCTGTGAGATTTATCTAAGTTTTGGCATAAAACGTGGACGCAAATCGAAAGGAAGCTGTACAAAAGTCAAGTTTTCCAGTGTCAACACCTTGAAGATTCAATCTGCACATTTTCCCACAGAGAGAGCAACACAATAGTCTGCCTGTCCAGGGACTAAATCGCTCTAATCATCTGTTGTTTTCCACCACCTGAATACTAGAGTATGTGTTGGGGGGTATTGTGCTTAAGTCCCACAGATCAGCAGAGGCAATCTCAGCTCTTCAATTTAGCTCTGCCAAGTGACCCGAGCCTCATTGTTCTGCAGCATTTCCGAACCTCAGAGGAATTCCTACCGAAGGAAATACGGCTTGCAAGAGACGGCACTGAGCCCAGAAACCCACAGAGACCGCCTTTACCCTTAAACCTCCTGGCGCTATCTGCTGTGCGATCTGCTTTTCCCTGTGCACACCTCTGGCAACATTCCACGCTACTCGATGCTGGGTTGATCCACGCAGGGGTCAAACGTTCTGACCTCTAGACACAGTGTTGTGTTTCATAACTGGTTCTTGTTTAAGGGGGGAAGTAAGTGTGGGATTCCTCAAGCAGATGAAAGTCTTCGTTAGGATCCCCTCTTCACAGCAGGACAACTCTTTGAACATCGGTCTACAGAGCTCCCAAGAAGCAGATAAGAGCAACTCTGCGTCCCTCACAGTCTAACTTTCTTATCAAGATCATCAATTGTTGTTAGAGCTGATCTGTTGCTTCCATCCACTGTTCCTGACCAGAACGGGGGGGGGGTCTTAAAAGTATCAATCACCTCGGACTTTAATCCCATTCCCAGCCTGCAGGGGACATAAAGGAACTCAATCCCTCATTCTCCACCAGGCTCCATCCTTCCTAAATATTCCCCTCTACTGGAAACATCTGGATGGTGGTGGCAGAGGGTCGTTTGGGGAAATAACACTCTGAGGGAACACAATGTCTCGTCAAACTTCCTTCCCAACAAAATTATGAAGCAAAAAAAAAAAAAAATGTGTACGCCAATTGTTCACATGCACTCTGCTTCAAACCATTTCACGCTTGCCTCTCTTTGAAGTTCGGTATAGTATTTTCTGTAAGGCCGTTAACATGACGCGCCTGACTCCTCCTGTGACGCAACAACCAGGTGTTTCCCTGCTGGGGACTCAATGCCAAGATCCGGTGGTTTTCATCCGAGCCCAGCTGTCTTTTGGCAGGACATGTGGATTAGACGAGATGAGAAATGCAACAACTCTTGGTGGCGTAATTATGGGATGCAGTTGCAATGCTGAACAAGACTGGACTGGAGGGACAGATTTACACTTCAGCTGTCTTTACGGATGATTTTGAGCTCAATATCGCAGACGTTTTAGCCTTTTTTAGTCTAACATTCAGCATTAATGGATGTATGTTATTACAAGGGTTGAGTTTATGGGTGTGATGTGCCAGCGTTGCCAGACTGGGCGGTTTTGATTCTGATTTTGTTGGGAACTCTGGGAAGGTTTTAGTTGGATTGTTGTATTTTGCCACATGTTGTTAAATTACCTTGGCTTGTACAGATGTGTGTTCATGTTCAAACAGTAAATATACTATAAAAATATATTGATTGGGAGTATTTTTGTGTGATGTGGTTGGTTTTTAACAGATTTTTGGGCTGGAAAACCTCGACTCTCTCTGGCAACACTGGGTGGAGTGGATTTACGGCCTCTTTGTGACTGTTATTCCAATTTCACACTTGCAAACTGTAAAGGGTTAAGATCTTCATCAGCAGAATAGATCCTAGTGATGGAGATCCTGCTCACCAGTCAACATCACGCAGCAGGATGACACTTTTTATTTTTTAGTCTGCAGGCTGGTGCACCATGCATGTTAAATAAAGCAAGCTGGCTGGTTTTATTTACTTCTATCAGGTGCAGGAGAGGTATTTGAACGCATGCACTCACCGACAGAAACTCCAGCGTCCCAACATAATCCCGTTCAGTTTTCAGAAGTTCATTCAAGACACAAACTCGCAGCCGGAGTTGTTTCTCCAAGTCCTTCCCGCTCTCAGCCCTGTGTTCACTCCTGCTCTCCTCGGTCATTGTGAGCTCATAAATAAATGCTGCTGTTGTTGCTTCTAAAAAGGATAAAGTTGTCTCCTTCAGCAGCTTGTTTGTAATTTCACATCACAAACAGGCGAAGTGCGCAGCAAATCAACGGGAGCAACCGGTGTCTGCGCTTAAAGTCCACGAAAAGAAGCAAAACGAGAGTAAATTTTAAAAAAAAGTTTCAAAGCTGTGGAGAACTACGTCCCTCTGGCTAAAGTTAAAGTTGAGTCCACGTGACTCCAGCAACCTTCATCCTACTCCTGCGTCCCAACAAGTCCTAAAGAGGACCAGACGTTAAGCTAGCTTTAAAAACAGGCGCTAACTTCCGGGTACTCTTTTCAACGTAAAAGCACAAACCGGAAGTTTGGCGAAATGTTTCCTTCAAAGTCAGTTTTGATAAGCTAGTTTCACAGCTGACAATAAAAATAAAAAAAAAAGGCACAGGTTTACAATCGAGGACTGTGTTCCACTGCACTTGCTAGGTTTTACTAAAACATTTAAGAGCTGAACTTCCCCTTTTTTATTGTCTCCACAAAAGGATGACAATTTCTGCAGACTTTTAGTTACTGGTTTTTAATGTTATTTTGTCTTTCAGCTGCTCCCGTCTTCAGGGGTCATCACAGGGAACGATCTCTTGAAGACTTGACAGTTTTTTGTTTTTTTTTCACCCCGGATGTCCTTCCTGACACAACCACAGACCACCGAGCTACCACAGCCCTCTGTGTGGAGCAGAGCGCTGCCGCAGGGAAGCAAATGGTTAGGGTCTTGCTCAAGGGCCCAGAGTGGGGCAAATGAGAGTGGAGACCGGTCAGGATGATTCACCTGTCCCACACACATTTTGATATTGTCTGTACGGGGAGTCAAACCAGTGACCTTCCAGTCACAGGCCCACTTTCTCTAACCTCTAAGCCACCATGATATTATCTATGATATTAGCGCTTATTGTATTTTAGTTGGTGTTTTTCTTAGTTCACATCTTAGATCTTAGTAATGTTTTCTTTTTCATTTTATTGTTGGATGTAACTGGGACCCTGTGTAAATAATCTCATTTTCATCACATGTACTAAATGTGGTGCAAATGACAAGAAAGACTCTCAGACTCTGAAATGGAAGACCAATTAACAGAAGAGAACAGAACAAATATTAGCTGAATTAGGTTTATATAAGCAGAAATGAGCACAGAAGTTAGGAAATTAGCTAAAAATATGCTAAAATTAGCATAAAAAGCTGAAAGTAGTTGAAAAGGCAGAAAAGAAGCTTAAACTATCAGAAGAAAGCGAAAAGAGCTGAAATCAGGGAAAAAAAAAGCTGAACTTAGCATAAAGTTGCTAATTAAGCTGAAAGTAGCAGAAATTACCATGAATTTTTTTTTCTGAAAACAGCTGAACTTAGCTAAAAAATGCTAAAAAACTAGCTGAAAAGTTAGAACTCGTGTTTGCCCAATGAGGCTAAAAGAAGCAGAAATGAGCACAAAAAAGTAGAAATTATCTGCTGAAATCACCAACAAAACAGCTGAAAAGTAGCTAAAAAAGCAGAAAGAAGCTTAAATAACCAGAAGGAAGTGGAGAGAACACATTCTAGCTGAATTAGGGTGAAAAAGTTTAAATGAGTGCAAATAAAGTGGAATTAACTGAAAAAGCTTAAAAAAATAGCATGAAACAGCTAAATAGTAGCTGAAATGGTAGAAAAAGCTGAAACTGGCAGAAATAAGCTGAAAGGAGCATAACAAGCTGAAATTAGAAGAAAGAGCACAAAGAAGCACAAAAATGTTGTAGTTAGCAGAAAGAATCTGAAACTAACACAAAATACGGTAGATTAAAAACAGAAGGAAGCTGAAGCAGAACAAACTGTGAAAGGAGCAGTAAAAGTTGTAAACAGATCTAAAGATTTGAAGAATGTAAAATGAGCTTGTTTCATTTTATATGAGAAGGAAAATGACAGAAAAGGCTAAATATTTCAAAAAAGCTAAAGTTGCACCAATACCAAAAGTCATAGCAGGATTGTCCTGAATGAGCTGAACGTTTTGATTTATGATTTGTTGAAACAGCTGAAAACTGCGGAACGAGAAAGATGCTAAAAAAAAAAAACAGAAGAAAAATGGATCACGGTAGAGTGAATGCTTCATAAACATGCAGACCATTTAAATAAATAAAAAAACAGCATGAGCTGTTGGAAATCTTTGAATAAAGTGGCTGTTAAGCAGAGATGTTTCTCACCCTGGTTTACCAACATGTGCAGCGTTTTCTGCAGGATCTGGTTCTAATTCAGGGAAACAAACAAGAACAATTAGTTTAAAGACGTAAAATTCACTATTAATCAATCTGAACACAAACCTCTGTGTTCTTCCTCCTCCTCCTCCTCTTCTTCTTCCCCAGCCTCGTCACCCGGACGGCTCTGGTCCAAGTGTGAACCGTTGTGTGACTTGTACGTCCCGTAAGCCGTCGTGTCAAACATCATATCCAAACTGTCGTTTGCCTTCTCAGCCAGTCCTTAAAGAGAAATTCAGGTGTTCAAACATTTAACTAAAGGCGCTGGATGATCGAGATCAGAACAGCTCGTGTTAAAAATAACTCTATATGCAGATGATGCCATCATTCACCTGGAAAGACTCAACGATCATTCATTTAGCTCCGAGCTTCATAAAAACCATTTCAGCGTGTTCTGTGATGTCTAGATGTTTTTTAATTTCACCAGAATATCGACAGTTAACCTTAGAGAGGACCCAGTCAGAACGAAATGTTATGTTACTCAGTGGCACCACAGGTAAATACAGAAGTAACGTTTCCCAATCTCTGACGTGTTCATAAATCTATCTTTTAAAAAATTAACATTTAAATGTGTTGTTCTAGAGGTAGTGAGCTAGATTTTATATTCCAGTTTCTTTTCATTTAGAGTTTTAATGTCAGTTTTATAAATACCAGCCTTTACCATATTCATGTGCTCGTGTTATTTGTATCAATGCAATGTGGTGGCGCTGTAACATAATTAACTGAGGGGGAGGGGCCTCACCAGTCTTTCCATCTCCTCTGTCCCGTCGCCCACGCTGCAGCATGCTGTGACTGACCCAAGTGCAGTCGGTGTCCGCCACGTCTTCGTGACGCCGTTCCTCCATTTCCTATAAACAAGAGTCCCGCACACGTCACATCACACGCTCGTCAGCAAACTCTCATACAACGATCTACAGCGATGGCCCGGACGAACAAAGACCTCGTAGAACATTTAGGCCCGACACGATAAACAATAAATCAATTAATCGCATGACAATTGAAAATTATCGACCTCATTTTCAATTATTGGCTTCATCGATTCTTCAGGTCTCTTTCTACTGAAGACACTGGATGACAAAAGGCTCAACTCCGGTGTCTTCACTGACCCCTCCATTTCTCTTTAAAATACGTTTTAACCGTCCAAAATCGCGTTTTTGGATCATTAAAATTAGGGATGCACGATAACAGATTTTTGGCCGATATCCGATATTTTATATGTGGGAGTGGTGGCGCAGAGGTTAAGAAGGTGAGCTTGTGATCGCCGGTTCAAGCCCTGGTACCAAAAACATCAAAAATGTGGGTGGGATAAGTGAAGCAGTCACACCCGTCTCCACCTTCATCTACCCCACTCTGGGCCCTTGAGCAAGGTCCTTAACCCACACTATCTTCTCCCTCGGGCACCCTAGATATCAGCTCTCTGCTCCACACAGAGGGCTGTGGTAGCTCGATGGTCTGTGGTTGTGTCAGGAAGGACATCCGGCGTAAAAATAATTGCCAAGGCTTCATGTGACTTAGTTTGCTGTGGTGACCCCTGAAGAAGGGAACAGCCAAAAGGAGAAAAAAATGTACAACTTGAGAAATACTACAATAAGCCATGGAGAGGACTTGAACCCTGAGGAGCAAGGAGGTGGTTAGAGTTCTTGTAGTCAAGGGTGATAATGGTATTGTGGTTTCTCCTTACAATGGAGGGTTGACCGGACCCAAATGATTCCAGGTGAAGGAAGTACAGGTGCTCAGGCGCATGGTAGGAAGATGTGGAAGCAGCTGATGAGGCACAAAGGAGCTCAAGGTCCACAGAGGAAGAGTTAGGAATCAGGAGAACATTGAAGGTAACTCACTGGAGGCACTGAGAGAAACACAACTCATTAGTAATTAGTTTTAGACACAAGTAGAAGTCTAGAGCAAGATTACTGTTGGCAGGTAATGCTCCAGCGCTGGCTGGATGTCTTCTGACGCCTTTTATTCTCTTCATGCTCATCAAGACGATGATCCACAGGCATAGCTGATTAGAGTCAGGAGCTGACAGAGCTGAACTCCCACATGGACAATCCGTTAGCCCCAAGCGTATGTATTGGAGCTAGTCTCAGCTACCACCACAACAAATGTTAGATTATCCAGCGGCTTTGGATGTTGTCAGTCCATTAAATGGATGTTATTACCTGTTATCACCATTTGTATGGTCAGACTGTCCCTCTTGTTCCTCTTGTACCTCCTAACAGGTCCAAAGTTACGTTTGTATCGTGATTTTCGCTGTTAACAGGCAGAGTGTGATG
>JARVGS010000761.1:20646587-20661985 GCA_031762315.1 Hypsolebias antenori | reverse complement strand
AACAACAATTGTCTGAACTTCATTTATATTTCAGAGCACTACCTCATGGCCAGTTAAAACAAGTTTGTATTGTTTCTGGGCTATTGTTCAAAGGCATGTTTTTCAGTAAAATAAGATTGCATCTGCAGCCTTTGTGTTTTAGCTTTTCATACACAGAAATAATAATAATTATTATTATTTTTTTGGGTGGGGGGGGATAAAAACCTAACAGTCATGGACATCTGGCTAAAATCTGACTAAATGTGGTCTAAAAGTGAAAAGCTTGTAGACGTCTAAACCTCGATGTACATGATGATTCTGTATTGAAGTACAGAGCACATTGACGAGTACACTTCAAACTGCTTTGGCTCACAACTTATATTAAGTCGATAACATAATTTCCAGATGTAAACAAAGTCGGAGACGCCAGGTCAAAAGAGAAAAGGTTATTTCTTCTCTTTATTGACAGATGTAGAGTAATTTTGGTGGAGGAAGTCGAGCCGTGGAGAGCGTGCAAGCCAAAGTTGCGGCTACGGTCATATGCAAATGAGTTGCGCTGAGATATTCTGAATGGCTGATCACCTAGTTTAGTTGTAAACAGAATCAATAAATATTTGTTTTCTAGCACAATCTTATGAGTTTGCATAACGTTAACCCCCTAAAGGTAATTTATTGATGTATGAATTTGAAGCATGAAACGTTAAAAAAGAAAATCATATATTTTGACAGCTATTATAATTTTTGTATTTTTTTTTTCTTAACTGGGATTCAACTGATTCCTGTAGTGATCCTGTGTTGAGCACGCAGGCCAGTTTTGGCCTGAGAGCCACCAGTTGACGATGACTTCTTTAGTTTGTTAGCCTTGAAGTCCTGCAGCCGAAAGCAAAAGGACTAATACTTTTGCTTGTATGTGACTGTTAGCAAAATATCTTGTGAACAACTGGATGAATTTTAATGAAACTCAACTATGTATTTAACTTTTATAGTTAACCAAATTCAAATTATTATTACACAGATAGACTTTAAAAACTTTTGGAGCGCACTGACCATGTGTGGAGTCATTTAAAATAAAATAAACGCATAACAAAGACAGCTACGCAAAAGGATGAATTAGTATAAAAAAATATAACGAGAGAATTCATAACGAGTAATTGACGTAGGGTGAAGCTGTGTGAACGTTTTTCCTCCTGCCTCGTCCCTCCAGGCGCTGCTGACAGCCGTGACCTCCCAGCACATAGAAATCCACGAGGGTACCGTGCTGCAGGCCGTCCGCACCTGCTACAACATCTACTTGGCCAGCAAGAACCTCATCAACCAGACGACGGCGAAGGCCACGCTCACACAGATGCTCAACGTCATCTTCGCTCGCATGGAGAACCAGGCAGTACGTGCAACCGTGTGCAAACACAAACACACACTCGTCTGTGTAGAAACACGCAAGTGGGACGGAAAAGACCAAAACCTCCTTATTTTATTTCATCATTCAATTCTGTTCATTTAAACCATGTGTTCCTCTTTTAATCAGAGTTTCTACATTTGGAAGGACATTTTAAGTGTTGCCTTCAACGACGGCTTGCTCTAATGTCATCTTTTTCTTTTTGAATGACACTTTCCCCTTCCTCCTCCTCCTCCTCCTCCTCACCTGCCTCCCTCCCTCCCTTCCTTTTTTCGGACACATAGCTTACAAATCACAAGCTATCTTGGTCTCTGGCCTCCAGAAAGCGTGACCGCCAGGTAAAGCGTGCAGGACTTGCCGTGATATTGCCTGATCAGAACTTTTCAACTCTTTCCTGTGTGTCTGTGTTTGCGCCCTTTTTTTTTTTTCCCCTCATCCATTCGTGCACTCATCCATTACTCTTCCTTTTCTGCTGCGCTGCAACAAGAATGCTGTCTTCCACCGCCTGCTTGCTGTGGCTTCTCTTCTCATCTTGCTTTCCCACGACTTCCTAGGTTATAAATGCACCTGGTTGTGGTAAATCTTTTTAAATATTTAGTGTCTCTTAATGCTTGCCGTTGTTCTTGTGGGATAATGGCACTGGGACGGCGATGAACAGGAGTCATGAGTAGGAAATAAAGAAAAGCAGACTTTGAGTCTTATTATAATGCCCTGCTGCTCAGGGAGATACTCTTTCTGTGTTTGTGTGTATCCTACTGGTTACAGCTCAGATTTGTGGTCTGATCTCGCGCACACACACACACAAATAACTTACCCATATCCATATTGGGGACACATGTTTTAACACCCCACCTTAGGGGACACCCCTTTCTGACTAGTGGGTTTGGTCCCCACTTGCCACGGTGTCCCCTAATGACTGGTGTCTGTGCTTACTCAAGTCCCCAAATGGAACCTAAACAAACAAACACACACACACACACACACACACACACACACCGTTCTTGATCCATGTGAGCTGGCATTTAAATAATGAGCTTAGTTTGTTTGTGCTGTCTCTACTTTCCCCTCCGGTATGTTTCGTCTGCTCCTATTTGATACTAAACGTTTGTTTAAAAGCCTGCCCCATTCAGTTTATTTTGGTCGCATTTACGTGTGACAGTAGCAGCAGGCTCGTATAACTGGAGCCGAACGGCTTTTAATATGAGTGCGCTTTACAAAACAAGAAATGAAACGTCTGATTAAGGTTGTAAGATGAGCTGAAATGCAGTACGCGCAATAAAGCCGATATTATGTCATCGCTCACCACCAAAAGGTGAAGGCAGACGTGTTTTGAGCCAACTTTTTCTGTCTGTTAGCAAAATATCTCTTGAACCACGAAACGGATTTTAACGAAACTTGCAGAAAGTAACCACTGAATGTACGTCTACGACTGAATAACTTTTGAAGTCAACCTGATTAAAGGTGGCCGCCACAGCCTAACAATTTTAGCCATCACAATAATGTTTCTGTTAAATTTTTTTACAGATATTGAGCTAAATCTTGTGGTAGTAGCTGAGGCTCATCCCAAGCACATGTTTGGAGCTCTAACAGATGTGCAACACCTTTGTTTAAAATGTTGCCATTGACTATTCGGAGTCAACTCCATTGGTCTGTTCGCAAAAAACATCTAATGAATGAAACTTTCAGGAAATAATCATTATATTTTTATCTATATCTGATTAACGGACTGTAGCTCAGTCAGTTTTACACATATTAAGCTAAAACTTGATGTGGTAGCAGCTGAGAGTCATTCCAAACAAATGACTCCTTCGATATTGCATGAAATTACACATTTGCCAAATTAAGATGATTTTAGTTTAACTCGGCGTTTGATATGCTCCTTTTTAATAAACGCTAATCTTTTCATTTGATCTTGAATTTAAGGGATTAGCTGTTCATATTTCCCGCTTGTGGTTGGTTAATATTCCTTATTTCCATTTAGCTTGAGATGGATCATCCTCAGTCCGTTGCTTTATTTTTAACATTTTCATACACGCCTCATGTTCCCTTCAGCTCCTGGAGACGTTCGAGTCCACCTCTGATTTCTTTTTGCCCTTTTTCTTCTCGTCAGTGCACTTGGATTGCAAATGCTTTGAAAGCTGTTGTGACTTTTGTCTGGCTGAGAGATTTTTGCACCGCTTAGTTTATTTTTTTCTCTTTTTGCACCTGTGTTGGTGTTTTCTGTGAAATATTAACGTGCTCAACAGTGGAGGTCATTTTTTTTTTTTTTTTTTATTATCTGCTGAGACAAATGGTTTAGATATTTCCTAATTAAAAGTCAAAATGTTTAAATAGGCAGCCTGAACGCACAGGTTCACCAGCGTGATGACGTTACGGTGCTCGTAACTGTGCAAATGTCTCGTGACCCAGCGACGCTGTGTCGCTCCCTCTCCATCAGACGTGTCAGCCATGACGCGTCAGTCAGAGCGTGCCCGTGTGAGCCGTTTTCCACCAGAAGTGCTTTTTTAAAAACGCACCAGAAAGCATGAAGTGACTTCACGTGTTGTTTTAGTAGCATGTCAGTGGAGATTCATGTACATTTCCATGCAGCTGACACGTGTTCAGAACATACGAGCTATATTTGTGTCTGCAAACAGGCTGATTAAACTAAATGTTGATGTATTTAATTCATATTTGTCTTCTCTCTGCTGTTGTTTGGGGTTTGTGTCTTCTGTTGTATGTTTGTGTGCGTTTTCCCCCGTCCCGCCTCAGCTGCAGGAAGCGAAGCAGCTGGAGAGAGATCGGCACCGCCAGCACTCCCCAGTCACCCAGCACGCCGAGCCAGAGTCCCCCCAGCTCCAGACCCCTGTTCACCCGCCCGCCAAGACTCCGACCCAGCAGGCCAACGGGCCCGTCAGCCCTCGAACCCCGAGCATCGCCTTCCCGTCCACTCCGTCCACCCCATCCACCCCCTCGACGCTGGCCCCGGAGTCCAGCAGCAGGTCTGTGTCCGGGGAGCAGGAGGAGCAGGAGGAGCAGGAGCCTGTCTACGAGAACCCAGATCCTGAGAACGGTTCTGAGTTCTGTGCGGTTGAAAACGAGCAGACGGAGGCGGACCAAGCCACCGCAGCAGCAGCACAGAGTACGACTTCTTTCTGCGCTGCGGTAAAATCGGTGTCAACAACACGTTGAATAGTTTTGATTTGCAACATCGGCTCCTTTTTTCTTATCTTCAGCGTCCAAACAGCGTGAACGAGCAGGTGAGGAGGAGGAGGAGGAGGAGGAGGCCCCAAACTATGAAGAGAAAGCCCAGGAAATAGTTCAGAGTATTCTGCAGGAGGTGGTCAACACAGTTGCAGGAGGTAAGACTGAATGTTTGTGCTTCAATAAAATTTTTTTCCAAAATGGTGCTTCCTAAAACCAGATTGTAGTTCGCTCCAGTTTGTGCAGAACAGATTTGAGATTTCACACCAAAATGCTGCGATTTGATTTAAATGTACAAATGGGTTAGAGATCCAGTAGATTCCTCTCAAGAATCAGTTATTAATAAATAACATAAAAATAGAATGGCCAACAATGTCTGTGACATCCAGTGGTAAAGTTTATGTGACAACATAAAATGGATTAAAATATATACATGACAGGTTTTATAGTTAGAAGAAGTGCAGCTTTTAAAGCTTTGTAAAGCTAATGGGTTGTCACTGCGCAACATCTGTGGCTCAAATAAAATGTGATTCACAACAAATGATGTGTATGAACCTTAAAGAGGAAATATTGTTGGATTAATGGGACATTTTACGTTTTTCCTCAAACCATAAAATTGAAACTGACAGTCGTGAGATTTTGTAAACATTATTATTATTTTTAAAGATTTCTGCTCTGAGTCTACTCTGAAATTATTTTTGTTGGAGACATGAATATTGCACAATTATTTTTAATAGTGTGAATGTTTATGAAGCGTTCACACTATTGTGATCTGTTTATCTTCCGTACGTTTTTCAGCATCGTTCTCGTTAATCACAGCTCGTTCAGGACAATCCTGCTATGACTTTTGGTGTTAGTGCAACTTTAGCTTTTTGAAATATTTAGCCTTTTCTGCCATTTTTTCTCATAGAAAATGAATTGAGCTCATTTTATATCCTTCAAATCTTTAGATGTGTTTACAACCTTTTTCTGCTCCTTTCACATTTTGTTCTGGTTCAGCTTCTTTCAACTTCCTTGTGCAAATTTAAACTTTTTTCAGCTACTTTCAGCTCATTTCAGCTGTATTTTTTCAGCTGTTTTGTGATCCTTTTTTGATTTAGCCACAACATTTTTGTGCTTCTTCGAACTTCTTTCTGCTAATTTCAGCTTGTTATGCTCCTTTCAGCTTATTTCTGCAAGTTTCAGCTTTTTTTTTTAATTTCAGCTACTATTTAGTTGTTTCTGCTATTTTTAGCTTTTTCAGCTAGTTCGACATTTTTTGCACTCATTTTAACGTTTTTCAGCTTAAATCAGCAAAAATGTGCTCTCTCCACTTCCTGCTAGTAGCTGAAGCTTCTTTTCAGCTATTTTTTTGCTAATTCGGCTTTTATCTGCTCATTTTGGCTTCTTTCAGCCTACCTGAGCAAACATGCATTCTTTCTGTTTTCTCCTGCTAATTTAAGCTTGTTCTACATTTTCAGCTATCTTTTTAGCATGTTTTTATCTAATTTAATCTGTTTGCAGATAAATTCAATTTTTTTGTGGTAATTTCTGCTATTTTCAGCTAAAGTAAATTATTTCTGCTCCTTTCAGCTTTTTTCTGCTAGTTTAAGCTTGTTTCTGCCTTTTCAGCGATTGCTTGTTAATTTCAGCATTTTCTTTAGCTAATTTCCTAATTGTTATGCTCATTTCTCCTCATTTAAACGTAGTTCATCAAATATGTGCTCTTTCTGCTTTCTTTTACTTCTTCTTTATTTCAGCATGTTTTTAGTAATTTCAGTTTTCAGCAAGCTCTTCTGCTATAAGCATTCACACTGCATTTTCGCAGGAAATATAATTTCTCTTGTTTGTTTGATCTCCTAAAAAGTTCCTTCAGATCCTGGTAAACATGCTACAATCGCCGTTTTGAATTTGTGTTGAATAAGGGGGCCATGGTGACCTCCAGATTAAAATCGAGGAGTTTACTCATGCTTTTATGGTTGCTTACTGTAAGGAGGTATTTACAGGTGTAAGCGTTTATTGTCACCTCAGGCCACTGCCTGGATTCTGTGAACCTCTGCTCCGACACGAAGGAGTCCGCAAGCAAGCCGGCTGAGCTGCAGCCATCTGAGCCGGTGTCAGAGGAAACCCAGAGCTCGCTGGAGGACGAGGGCACCGTGGGGAGCGACAGCGAGCATGTCCACGCCAACGGCATTCCCGGCACGCCCATCTCCGCCAGCTTCACGCCCTCACTGCCTGATGATAGGCTGTCTCTCTCCTCCACTGACACTCAGGTGAGCGACGGAGACCAGCCAACGCACCGCTCTCCATTAATCTGGAAGTCACTGAACGTGAAATACCCCCCGGTGCTTTTCCAGAACACACTGTGAGGGTAGATTAAGAAGGTCAAACCAATAAAACATTCACGGATCACTCTGAACTGCTGCTGCCACGTTAGCGGAGAGCAGCACGCTGCACAGGTGTGTTGACGTGCCGTGTTATCAGCTGTTCAGAGCAACTCCAACAATCAGGATCATATATAAATGACAGTACAGTCCAAACTGTTTTACCTCTGATCGTTTGCCGTTTTTCTACAAATAAATGGACAAAAACTTTCTTATTAAGCGTTTTCTGTTCTCTGATTAAAAATCTATTTACCGTATTCATCTCTCATTCAGCTGCACTTGTTTTTTTTTGTTTTGTTTTTTTTAGCTCCATGTCGTTCCATCAGTGGCTTGATGTGAACTTTTAGATGTTAATCAACGTGTGGAAACATCAGCTCTAAAGGATTGTATACTTGCACTTGATGCGTTTTCGGATGAGAGATTTATTCCTGTCTACTAGGCCTATTACGATAAACAATAAATCAATTAATCGCATGATAAATAAAAATTATCTACCTCATTTTCATTGATCAGCTTTATTGTTTCTTTGTCTCTCTCTCTTTCTACTGAAGACACTTGATTATTAAAATAAAAAAAAATCAACTCCGGTGCTCTTCGCTGACCCCTCCCTTTCTCTTTTATCTTTAAAATTCATTTTAACGTCCAAAATCACGTTTTTGGACGTTAAAAGCAGCTAGGTTGAGAAGATTAGCTATGAACTAGGCTAACAAGCCGACCTCGGGGAAAAAACCTCCGTCTTGTTGAAGCTCCAAAATTCACAGTTGAAACCTGTGCCTTTGTGTAAAAAGTTTTTCTTTGCAAAAACAAGTTGAGAACGTGTTTACTGATTTTTTTAATTAAAAGCTTTGTGTGACAAATGCTAAAGAGCTCAAACCACATTGAGCGTCTGCCATTTTGAGAACCAAAGAGAGACTGTCCATGTCATGTCAAGGGGCCTCCCTCCCACTTATTTTTTTATAAGAGACACTGCTCGCTCCCTCACTATCCATCCTTCGGTTCAAACAGTCTTGTACTGCCATCTGCTGGTCGAGTGATGTTACTACACGCAAAACAAATTAACAAATATTTCTTCTTAAATTTGACAGTAATTACAAATTGTCAAATTTCAAACAATGTTATTGTTTATTGCGATAATTTCTGAAACAGTTAATCGTCCAGCAACGTTTATCGTGACAGGCCTACTGTCTAGTGAAAATTGAAGGCTGTGATTTACTCAAGTGATAAAATAAAAACTTGGTGTTTTCTAGAATCATTCTCAAGTAAACTATTAATCTGGAGGCCTTTAATCACCATCTTGCCATGTTAGGTGGTGTAAGAGGAAAAAATCCAGTAACCTCGTACTTCTTTTTGTTTCCCCTCAGGAATCGGGAGCGACACCGGGACAGCCGCCAGGCGCTAAATTCTCCCACATCCTGCAGAAAGATGCTTTCCTCGTCTTTCGCTCGCTCTGCAAGCTGTCGATGAAGCCGCTTTCAGACGGACCGCCTGATCCAAAGTAAGACGTTTGTTATCGACGTAGAAACACTGTTAAAATTTTTAAGGTTTTTTTAAAATAAGGATTGTGAAGCTTTATTTAGTGATGAAGGAAACAACGAGGCATCACTGTCTGAATCACTTCCTGGTTTTATGAGATGCACAAACTCCATTCTCTCTCGCTCTCTCTCTTTTTAAAGAAACAGGAATGTAGAATAGACGATTTTACGTCATATTTCCTCTGACTTGACTTTGCTCAGAGGAAATATATTTCACCAGCTTGTACTGACGGTTGATCCTTCTGTGAAACTGAATTTCCTGCATCTTGTTTCTGTCTAAAACTCTTGTTTTTTTTTTTCCTCCAAACTGTTCTAATCTTGTGTTTGGTTTTTGTCAGTTTGTCCCTTCTGCCTGATATCACTCGTACCTGCAGACTTGTTGCTTTTTGGCGAAATTTGCCTCTATTAAACTAAAATATGCCATTTACATGAATCGTTTAGATACGATGAGTTTTGTTTTGTTTTTTTGGGAGGGGTCAAGCGAGGTGGATGGCATCATTTCGCTTTAAGAAACAGCGTTCCTCCTTGGTCAGTTGGCTAAGCAGGTGCTCATCTCTTCGGGGGGTTTTGTCGACTGGGCAGGGGGAGGAGGAGACTCCTCCGTTTAGTGCACTACCTAACTGCAATGTTAGTGACGTCAGCTGTTGACCGGTGGAGGGGGGAAGAGGTTAGGATGTGTGAGAGAAACGAAGGGCGTAGCATCGTAACTAGCGCGTTGCTATTGTGCGCAGCAAGAATTTGCTCTAAGAATTGAAAAGTCCACCTGATGGAGTTATAGGGGACACCTTGAAGAAGAAATGTGGTGTTAAGGAGAAATAACCCAAGTAACACAAGTTTTCTGGAAAGTAAAACTGGTGAAAATCAGTGATGGGGAAGGAATAGTGGAAAGGAAAACGATGGAAAAAGGAGATGGATGTTATTCCAAGTGGATTGTGAAGGAAAGAATAAAAGTTATAAATTGTAAAAACTATGGTGGCACCTAGGTAAGAAGGTACCTGTAAATTATTTTGTTTTAATAATTACATGCAGGTTGACAAAACTGACAAAAAAATTTTTTTTTTTTTTTCACCTGATGCATGCTGAATAATTTCAACATTTTTTTTTAACTGTCCTGAGGATCTGACTTAATTTTGTTCGATGTCTCTAAACTACTTGTTGAATCAAGTGTTTACACATGGAGGTAAACGTAGATGTTCAACAACCCGTTAAAATACGCCAGAATGCAGAAAATGACATCTGCTTTATTTACCGTACTCGCTAGTTTTGTCACCTTTTTCATTCCTTCTCAGTTGTATGATCACTCTGTCGGACCAGAACAACACACATGCACATACGCACACACACACAGAAGAGCTGCAGAGTTATCAAGTGAAAGTAAAAGCCTAGATTCCTTGAAGGAATCCATATAACCGATATGGTAAAGGATTAATATTGTTGTGCCTCTGAAACTGTACTTTCTCTTCTTTCTTGAGAGCAAAGGAGCAGCTAAACTCGGTATGTAAAATAGCTGAACATATATCTAAAAAACGGTAAGTCTGGTCCTCTGGACATTCAAAAAACAAACCAAAACAAAACAATGCAAAAAATAAAAAATGAACAGTGATTTCTGTACTGGTATTTTCTCAAAGTCTTGTCTTGTATGAATATTTTACGTGTCTACTGACTGTGAAACAAATTGCCCCTTGAGGACAATAAAGATTCTTGAACTTGACCACAACAGAGTCATTTCCTCTTATTCTATACAAATTTACATTTGCTCACCAGATTTGCGTTTCTTCCTCTGCCTGCTTCAGGTCCCACGAGCTGCGATCGAAGGTGCTGTCCCTTCAGCTCTTGCTGTCGATCCTGCAGAACGCCGGGCCCATCTTTAAAACCAACGAGATGTTCATCAACGCCATCAAACAGTACCTGTGCGTGGCTCTGTCGAAGAATGGCGTCTCCTCCGTGCCTGAGGTCTTCGAGCTTTCCCTCTCCATCTTCCTCACGCTGCTCTCCCACTTCAAGACGCACCTCAAGATGCAAATCGAGGTGAGATGGTTCCTTTTCTTCAGTCTCTCAAAACTGCTGTATTCTTCTTCTTCAGTCTGTCTACATTGTTGCATACTGTCTCCCTGCAGGTGTTCTTTAAAGAGATTTTCCTGTATATTCTCGAGACGTCCACAAGCTCCTACGACCACAAGTGGATGGTCATACAGACCCTCACCAGAATATGTGCAGGTTGGTGCTCTGATCAAAAAAAAAAAATAATTGAAACACTTTCAATAACGTTGGTCGGTGATATAAGTGTTTAGAGCTTTATGTTGTTATTCATGTTTGGCTGATTTAATTAAAGCGGTCGTCACAAACAAGTGTTTTTCGGTCCTTCAGATGCCCAGAGTGTGGTGGACATCTATGTGAACTATGATTGTGACTTGAATGCTGCTAACATATTTGAACGTTTAGTCAACGACCTCTCAAAGATCGCACAGGGCCGAGGAGGCCACGAGCTCGGCACGACGCCTCAACAGGTGAGCTTTAACCGTCTGCCTCTTAATCCTACGGCTGTTTTTTACCAGTGAAGAATTCCTCCGATGGTTTTCTCTAGGAGCTGACGCTGAGGAAGAAGGGCCTTGAATGTCTGGTGTCCATCCTGAAATGTATGGTGGAGTGGAGCAAAGACCAATACGTCAACCCAAACTCGCAGACCAGCCTCGGTGAGTCGCTGAAGGATGGAATGGAAAAAAAAAAAAAAACACGAAATTTATTGTAGTCTTTACCTTCACACTGTGCGGCAGTGGATTTTGGATAATCAGCATAAAAACAAAGTTATGAAGGGAAAAGATGATGAGCCGAGTTTTAGCTGCGGCGTGGAACCGAGGTGAGACTTTCTGCCAGCTGGGCAGAGTCCAGAAGCTGATTCAGGACTCTGAGTTGGTTCTGTTTCTTATTCTGGTCTGGAAGCTGTCATGGCTGCTCCTGGGAGGCTGAGACCGGCTGCTCTGCAGCTACAGCAGCCGATAAGGGGTTGAGTGTTTTTTCTGGAAAAAGATGGCTGGGTGGGCAGCCGTATTAATTTACTGGAGAGGATTTGAAGAAAGTTTGGATCCAGCTGATCCCTGTCACTGTACACAGCTTGTTTTTGGCTTTTCTTCTGTCACGTGTGGCTTGGAATCATTTTACATCTCAGACAAAGACGTTTTTTTTGCTGTAACTGTTCAGATTTAATGATTTCTATAAGCAGACTTCCTTGCAATCCATCTGTTTCGGTCTCCGGTTCTCTCTGAGGTTAACTGCTGTTTGTGGTGAGTTTTGTACCGATTTGTACGGTGGCACTCAGTTGACAGTTTACCGAAGAATCTGCAGCTCCAAGAAGAAAAACAAGCAATCGTTTGCTCAGGTCCAGCCAGAGGAAGCAGTGAAGATAATGCTGAGAGCATAGAGGCTAATCCAGGAGATTCAGACCCCCACCCCCAACCCGCCAAGAAAAAATAGTAATACCTTACACTTAAATGTGATGAAACACCAATATGTGACATGTGGAGCACATCCTTTGTGTGAGACCAGCCCACGGGGTCTTATGCTCAACGGAGGATTTCTGTTAGCTGAAGGAGAAGCTCAAACTGGGATGAAGTGCAACTTTGTGAAAGGACTGGAAAGATATCCCATAAGCCCCTGGAACAATCCACAGGCCAGCCTCGGGCTAAGCTGTCGGAGATACCCAGCAGAGGCAGCTCTGTTGGCTGCCGGGGACGTGACTCTGCCAAAACTCCTAACAGCTCATTAGTATCCAGGCAGCAGCTCTTATGTGAAATTAAAATCTTAAATTTGCGCTGCTGGCTGTCGGGGATTCTCTCTAATACGGTGGGTTTTGCTTAATGAGTTGTGGCTGCAAAGCATTAAAATGTCCAGCATGTTCTTTAATTGAACTGTAATGTGTTGGGTCTATTTCTTCATTATTTACTTGTTTCACTTTCCTTTTTTTTTTTCTGGATGACTTCAAAGCGAGAGCAGGTAATAAATATTAGGACAGTATGAAGTGTTTGGTAGAAACTGTTTGCAAATGTGTGGAAAATGCTCGTTGTTAAGCCTGTCGTGCCTTTAGTTCTTGTGCTGCATTAGATTGTTCAGTGCCCTGAGATCACTTCTGTTGTGACTTGGCGCTATATAGAATTGAATTAGACCAGTGGTCCCCAACCCCTGGGCCACGGACTGGTACCGGTCCATGGGCCAATTAGTACTGGGCCGCACAGAAAGATTACATGATGAGTTGAAAAGAAGGCTCCGTGGATCATGCCCGTCTACCTGCCAGCTGTGCTTGAGTGCCTGACCACTGAGATCCTGGAACTGGCAGGAAATGTGGCTCGTGACAGCAGAAGGACTGGGATCATCCCCCGGCACCTGCAGGTGGCTGTCCGCAGTGACGAGGAGCTCAGCAGGCTGCTGGGAGGAGTGGCCATCGCTCTGGAAGAAGTTCAGCCCAGCGTTCAGGCAGTCTTGCAGTCTGGGGTAACCGAGAGGCCAGCCGAGTCTGGTGGACGGATTGGACGGAATCTGCGGCCATTTTCTTCAGATCCGCAGTTGGACGGACCTTTACAAGAGATCCTTCCTGCCCACAGTCATCAGGATCAATGACTCTTAATGAAACGAGGATAATGAGTTACAACAATATTTAATTTCCTTTTAGGATTAATAAAGTTTTTTTTTTTTTTTTTTTTTTTTTTTTTTTTTTTATTGAACTGAATTTAAATAACTTTATTTAGTATCTGATTCGGAACAATGCTTTATTTTGAAAAATTACTGAATTCTCTTCGCCACATTTGTCTATGACTCTTTCTTGTTCGGCATTGTGGCATTCAGAATTATTGTCGCGTTGAGGCGATACCCAACAGATTTACTTTCACAAGCAGAGCATCACAAGCAGAGCATTATGGCTGGCCTCAGTGCTCCACTTGATATATACATTCAACTTTATTAGATCTATGACTCACTCTTGACGCAGGTCAAGATGCTTGCCTCGGTCTCACATGGCTACCTTCTTAAAGGGGCTGCTCCTGACGGTAACACACTTCAACCAGCTCTCCCTGCTCTCTGTCCTCTCGCTTCTGGAGATGCCTCACCTCCAGGCAGGATCTCTGATGCCGCCCGCCCGCACGGCATCTCCTCAGCCAACTCTCGCTCTGGCGGGTGGCGAAGGGACTTTGTCTTTTCCATCCGCTAGTTCCTGATTGGCACGTAGAGAGGGAGAAGCATCCTGGGTTAAAGTCATGGCAGAATACCCTGAGATCGCCACAACAGCACTATTAATGCTAATAAAGTTGCATATTCGGTGTATTCACGTTTATTATTACATTTAGAAAATACAAGTTTTTATGGCGGCCGTATCATTTTATTTTGTTTTATTTATCCACCACACCTTAAAGAGCAGTCCGTGAAAATGTTGTCTGACATTAAACCGGTCCGTGGCACAAAAAAGGTTGGGAGCTGCTGAATTAGACGACTCATGTTTGGAGTTTTGTGTTGCACATTATAAACTAACCAGAACCATAACTAGGCTCAGTTAACCTGACAGAACCTCAGTGCCTGTTCCATCAGTGGTAGAAACTTTTAATTTGTCTTTTAATTCATAAAACTGCAGCTTTTAGTTCAGTTTGCTGTCGGTAACCAGCGGTCCTTCACCTTTTACCACTCAGATGTTGCACATCTGACATACCAATGAGGCTGTTGTGAATGTTTTAGAGTTTCTGATGGGTAATCGGACGCCACAGCTCCACACGGTGAGGGTCACAGTGTGGATTCGCTCCAGTGACATCAGTAGATTCTTGACTTCTTCGCTCACTGTTTGATATTCGACCTCTCTTGGTGTTGAAGTTCACATTTTCCCCTTTTTTGACTGCCTGAAGTGTTTTAGTTAACCGTCCTTTTGTAATCTCCTCTGCTTCCTTCCTGCATTGATCTTGTTCCATTTGAGTGTGTAGTTGTGTGTGTGTGTGTATATCTCACATCACTGCTATCATTGAGAGGACTTTATTTCTTCTTTCAAAATTTAAAGTTAACTCCCTGAGTTCTGCTCTTCATTCAGTCTGTTTGTTTTTCTTTCAAACCTCCAAGTTAAATATACATCAGTCCCCAATAGTTTCACCTTTATGGCAGTTTTAAGAGGTGTTTTATACATTAACAATTTTTTGCATTCATGTACCATCCCTTCTTAGTTGTATGTACTTCTTGTTTGTTTGATTCTCAGGCCAGGAAAAGCCTTCAGAACAGGAGAGCACAGAGTCCAAGGCCTCTGAGACCATAAACCGCTACGGGAGCATCAACTCTTTGGACTCCACCGCCTCGTCTGGAATCGGTAGCTACAGCACGCAGATGTCAGGAACCGATAACCCCGAGCAGTTTGAAGTCCTCAAACAGCAGAAGGAGATCATCGAACAGGGGATCGACCTGTGAGCGCACGAAGATCAGTCATTTGATTCCTTTAAACCAGATGTGGGCAACTCAAAGCCCGAGGACCAAAAGTGGCCCCTGGACAATCTATATCAGATCCCCCCAATTCCTTAGTTTGGGGGGAAAAGAAAGAAAGAAAAAAAAACTTACAAAATAAGTTTGATTAAAAAAAAAAACTGTAATTTATCAAAGAGATTTAAGGAAATTTAAATTAAACATCTGACGCAAAACTTAAAAAAAAAAAAAAAAAAAAAAAAATTTGTCATCGTGTTTCCATAACAAGACCGAAAGTTAAAGACTTAGAAACACACACATGTACAGTACTTCTTTTTGCATATTTCCACTAACATGTATAACATGTTAAGCTAACGTGTATAGCATGTTAAGCTAGCATACATAACGATGGTTACGTATTGTAACCCAAGATTCTATGAATATGAGCGTAGCCCTTTAGACAGCTTCGCTTATTGGATATCCCTCCGCGCGCAGCGCGTCTGCTGAAACCTAATAGTCCACGCCCAC
>JARVGS010000761.1:20614647-20637719 GCA_031762315.1 Hypsolebias antenori | reverse complement strand
TTTCCAAATTATTGGACAAAATTGGACAATGCGACCTATAGAAAGGAGCGACCTATCAGGCGGAAAATACGGTATATATATATATATATATATATTTAGCTCAATCATCCAGGCAGATAAATACAGACAAGGTTAAATCAGGTCTTGTGGAGAGTTTCATTTTGGGAGAAAAAAAAACTGTCCAGATGACCTGATTTAAACTCTTTTTGTGCTTTTAAAATTACAGTAATGTTTTATTTTTCTTTAACTAAATGCATTGATAAATATGTTTCAGCTATTTTTTTAATAACTAGAACAGTTTAAATAAAATCATGCTATCAGTATTATATTTGTTTTGTACAAAGTACTTTACAGTACAATTAACTTCCAAGTTTTAGGAGTTCATGGTGTAAAATTTCAACAAAGTTGTGTCATTCACATGCATTTTAAGCATGCAAATGGTTACTTTTCTTTCAAACCTGGGCTTCAGTGTTTGGGACTGAGTGCAATGCATTCTAATAACATGAACAGTTCCTGCTTTTCTGAAACAGGATAAAACACAAACTATGGGGTTGTTGCTGAAGGCTGTAAAAGCGAGCACTGAAAACTGTCTAATAGGCATTCAACATTATTTAAGGATGTAATTTTTACCCATTTTATGAAATTTTTCTTAACCTATTCAAGAACCATCCATCCATTATCTTCCGCTTGGGGGCAGCAGCTTGAGCAGGGAAGCCCAGACATCTCATCCCACATCCACCTCTTCCAGCTCTTCTGGGAGGATTCCAAGGTGTTCCCAGGCCAACCGAAAGACAGTCACTCCAGCGTGTCCTGGGTCTTCCTCAGGGTCTCCTCCCAGTCGGACATGCCTGAAGCACCTCCCTAGGTAGGCATCCAGGGGGCATCCTTACCAAATGCCCGAACCACCTCAACTGGCTCCTCTTGATGTGGATGAGCAGTAATTCTACTCCGAGTCTCTCCCGGATAACTGAACTTCTCACCCTATCTCTAAGGGAGAGTCCAGCTACCCTGCAGAGGAAACTAATTTCAACCACCTGTATCGTTGATCTTATTCTTTCGGTCACTACCCAGAATTCATAAACATAGGTGAGGGTAGGAATGTAGACCGATCGGTAAACAGAGAGTTTTGCCTTACAGATCAGCTCCCTCTTCATCACATCGGGACAGAGTCCACAATACTGCAGACGCTGTACCAATCCGTCTGTCAATCTTGCACTCTGTTCTTTCCTCAGTAATGAGCAAAATCCCGAGATTCTTGAACTCCTCCACTTGAGGCAGAACCTCACCCTCGACCTGAAGAAAGCAATCCACACTTTTCCAACAGAGGACCATGGCCTCAGATGTGGAGGTGTTGATTCTCATCCTGGCAGCTTCTCTCTTGGCTGCAAACTACTCCAGTGAGAGCTGATCACAGCACGATGATGGACCACATCATCTGCAAAGGACAGAGACAAAATCCTGAGGCCACCAAACCGGACTCCCTCTGCCCCCTGGCTGCACCGAGAAATTTTGTCCATGAAAGTTATGAACAGAATCTGTGACAATGGAAAGACCTGGCAGAGTCCAACTCAGAACCCTGAAGGGGTCCAACTTACTACTGGCACCGTGAACCAAACTCGGGCACCGCTTGTATAGGGACCGAACAGCCCGTAACAGCGGGCCCCCGATCCCATACTCATGGAGCACCCCCCCACGCACACACACATTACCCCAAGGAACACAGTCAAACATCTTCTCCAAGTCCACAAAACACTTGTAGACTGGATGGGCAAACTCCCATGACCCCTCAAGGATCCTAGTGAGGGTAAAGAGCTGGTCCAGTGTTCCACGGCCAGGACGGAATCTGTATTGTTCCTCCTGGATCTGAGGTTCGACCAACGATCGGACTCGCTTCTCCAGTACCCCTGAATAGGCCTTACCAGGGCGGCTAAGGAAACTTGATGCCCTTATAATTGGAGCGCACCCTCAGGTCCCCCAGTGGCACTGCCCCCGATGTCAACGTGACGTTGCAAAGGCGTGTCAACTATGACAGCCCCACAACATCCAGAGCCTTAAGGAAATCAGGGATGATCTCATCCACCCCCAGTGCCCTGCCACCATGGAGCTTTTTAACTACCTCAGTGACCTCAGCCATGGTTATAGACAGATCAGCCCCAAAGTCCCACAACTCAGCTTCTTCTATGGAAGACGTGCAAGTGGGATTGAGAAGGTCAAAAGTATTCCTTTCACCTCTTGACAACATCACTGGTTGAAGCTAACAGCACCCCCACCTTCACTGAACACAGTTTAAGTAAAGCGCTGCTTTCCCCTCCTCAGCCGCCCGATGGTTTTCCATAATCTCTTTGGACGGACATCAATGAAGAGATTTTCTTCCTTGGAAGTGATTTGACCCATTTGCTTCTTTATCTGACTCTCTGTTTTCTTCAGGTCTCCCACCATCAGAGACATGGTGGTGCGCTGCATCGCCCAGATGGTTAACTCCCAGGCGGCGAACATCCGCTCAGGCTGGAAGAACATCTTCTCAGTCTTCCACCTGGCTGCATCTGACCAGGACGAGAGCATCGTGGAGCTGGCCTTCCAGACCACCGGCCATATCGTCAGTGAGTTTCGCGTCCAGGTTTCTCGTTTTGTTTTGCATATCAGATGTTTGAACCTGAACTGACGGTTGGTGTGGCCGTCTCACAGCGAATGTATTCGAAAAGCACTTTCCGGCAACGATCGACTCCTTCCAGGACGCCGTCAAGTGTCTGTCGGAGTTCGCCTGCAACGCCTCTTTTCCAGACACCAGCATGGAAGCCATCCGCCTCATCCGCCACTGCGCCAAATACGTCTCAGAGAGGCCACAGGTCAGTCTCAGAGATCATGCAATGTTCTACTTAAATATGAGGCAAATAAGGATAAAAGTGAATATGAGTGTTGGTTGTATACATTTGAGCTATTAAACTTGCTCCTCTAGAATCTCACAAGTAGTGACTTGTTTCAGTTTCAGATTAGGAGAAGAGATAAGAGATAAATGTTTTGTCAAAGAAGAAGCTCTTTGGATGCCAAAACCCTGCAGTGATGACACTGGTTCTTCTTTTTTTGCAGGCCTTTAAGGATTATACCAGTGATGACATGAATGTAGCGCCTGAGGATCGTGTTTGGGTGCGAGGGTGGTTCCCCATCCTCTTTGAGCTCTCCTGCATCATCAACAGGTGTAAACTGGATGTCAGGACCAGGTGTGTGGGGTTCTGCTGTGCGCTCCAGTTCTCGCAAGTTAAACGCGGTCGGAGAAAACCGTTGAAGCGGGAACTGTCAGCTGTAGCATAAAGTGCGTTTGTGTGTGTTTGTCAGGGGGCTCACGGTGATGTTCGAGGTGATGAAGACCTACGGGCACACCTTTGAGAAACACTGGTGGCAGGACCTGTTCAGGATTGTCTTCAGGATCTTTGACAACATGAAGCTGCCTGAGCAACAAACTGAGGTGCAGTTTCTCGTCCCAGTCGGCTCTTACACAGTTTTTTGTTCTCACGTGTGGAGAAATATTCTCAACAAGGTTGTTTTTGTTCACCCCCAGAAAGCGGAGTGGATGACCACCACATGCAATCATGCACTTTATGCCATCTGCGATGTCTTCACCCAGTACTTTGAGTCGCTCAACGGCCTCCTGTTGGACGATATCCTCGCTCAGCTGTACTGGTGTGTGCAGCAAGGTGAGCGTGAAATCTGCTTTTGACTTGTTGAGTTTGTTTCATCCTCTTCTCAGCTGAGAAAAAAGTGATGATGCTTCAAGGTTCTTGCTCAATAATCCAGGTACAAATCCAACAATGTTCATTCGGGTCATCTGGATGTTTTTTTTTTTTTTTGCTGAGATGTTTTGTCCTTCATCTGAAGGACTTCTTCAGTCGCAAACAAACTGGAGTCCCATAAATATCACACTCCCATAGTGGGGGAAAAAAACAGATAATGCTATTTATGCTAGTTTTAGAGGCTAAGTCGTTAGCTTATCAGTATTCCTTTTTGGCTGCAACAACAGAAGCTGAAGCTTGTTTGTGATTTCATGCGCTGCTCACCAGATCACAAATAACGAGTAGTCTCTTTAGACCTATGATGCATCCTACCACTGTTTGTTCTCCTGTTTAATTACTCCTCTTCCTCCTCTGCCTCGTCTCCTCATCTGCAGATAATGAGCAGCTCGCCCGTTCAGGCACCAACTGTCTGGAGAACGTGGTCATCCTGAATGGGGAGAAGTTCTCCCTCGAGACCTGGGACAAAACGTGTAACTGCATGTTGGACATCTTCAAGACCACAATCCCACATGCGTAAGCTGCTAATTTAGTTTTGTTTTTCCGTTTTTAACTGACTTTGTGACGCAGTGGGTTTCTTTTTTTTAAAGGAGTAAATGTTTGTTTTGAAATTATGTTTCTGTGATTTAAAGGCTGCTAACATGGAGACCAGAGGGAGAGCACTTCACAACACATAGCCTGTCTGATAAACAGCTGGTGAGGAAATGCTCTTTATACTACATGTCATGCATTAAAGGCATGATTTCTTGAGTAAATGCATTTTGTGAATGAATATGATTAATTTTTAAGTTTAATGTGCAATCGCAATGCACATTTTGTTTTTAGGACTCAATTTCCCAGAAGTCCTTGGACATTCAGTCCCGCTCGGACGATCAGCATTCCATCAGCAGCGCTGACAGAGTCGCTGTGGAGAACCGTCGTCAGAGCCAGCACAGCTCGGCCTCCGGCGTGTGTGAGGACGTTCTAAGGAGCAGGAACCCGACAAGTAACTTCTGCGTCTCGACCGCTGACCGCCCGTGTTTGGATGTGTTTGTCTGATCCCTAATGAGCGTCCGCCTGTGCGTTCCGCAGAGATCCAGGAGCAGCGCTTATTTTCGGCTCTGCTGATAAAGTGCGTCGTGCAGCTGGAGCTCATCCAGACCATCGACAACATCGTGTTCTTCCCCGCCACCAGTAAGAAAGAAGACGCCGAGAACTTGGCTGCTGCTCAGGTACAGAGAGTTTGAGGATGATCCTGTAGATGTTTGTTGTATAAGTTCCTTCATTTAAGGCAGTGCTGATCTGTCATTTTGAAGCGGGATGCAGTGTGTGCGACAGATGTCCAGGTGGAGACCCAGGACCAGGGGATGTACCGCTATCTGACCTCAGAGCAGCTGTTCAAGCTGCTGGACTGCCTGCTGAAGTCGCATTGCTTTGCCAAGGCTTTCAACTCCAACAACGAGCAAAGAACTTTACTGTGGAAAGCAGGTAGGAGGGTAAAATCATCTGCTGCAAACTGTAATTGACTTCAACTTCAAAACATCTTTCACCTAATTGGTTGTAACTGTGCGTGTGTCGAAGGTTTCAAAGGAAAGTCGAAGCCCAACCTCTTGAAGCAGGAGACCAGCAGTCTGGCATGTGGGCTGCGCATTCTGTTCCGTATGTACACGGACGAGAGGCGACGGGACGCCTGGGAGGAGGTCCAGAGACGACTGCTCAAGTAAGCAGCACACTGTGTCACTGGAGGAAGGCAGTACCAGGAGCCCTGTCACAATAACAAGTTTTGCTGGGCGATTAATTGTCTCAAAAGTTACTGCGATAAATGATAATTTTGTTGGAAATTTGGCAATAATTTGTAATTATTGTCAAATATAAGAACTAATGTTAGTTAATTTTTGTGTGTAGTACCTTTTCCGATGACCAGATGGCAGTATAAGACTGTTTGAACCGAAGGATGGATTGTGAGGGAGCGAGCAGCGTGTCTCTTTAAGAAAAATGGGAGAGACGCCCCTTGACGTGACATGGGCTGGCTCTCTTTCCTTTTTTACGGTTCTCAAAATGGCGGACGCTCGGTGTGGTTTGAACTTTTTAGCAGAGCATTTTTCACACAAAGTTTTTTAATTAAAAAGGTTCTCAGCTTCTTTTTGCAGAGAAAAACAACTTTTTACACAAAGTTACGAGTTTCAACCATGAATTTTGGAGTTTCAACAAGACAGAGGTTTTTTTTTCCCCCGAGCTCGGCCTGTTAGCTTAGCTCGTAGCTTAGCTTCTCAGCTTAGCTGCTTTTAATGATACAAAAACGTGATTTTGTGTGGTTAAACCTGATTTTAAAGAGAAAGAGGGGTCAGTGAATAACACCGGAGTTGAGCTTTTTATCATCCAGTGTCTTCAGTAAAAAGAGAGACAAAGAAACGATAAAGCTGATAAATGAAAATGAGGTTGATAATTTTCATTTATCATGCGATTAATTGATTTATTGTTTATCGCGACAGGCCTAAGCACCAGTGTGTGTGTTCAACCTCTGTACCACTCAGTGAATCTGAACCACATCAGCAAAGAAAAAGAAAGTAGAAACTACTAATACATGTTTAAAATCCATTTTTCTCTCGTTTTGCTTTGCTCTGCTTAAAATGATTTATTGGTTGTATTTAATCTGTAATTTGTCTGTGTATATTCTCTCACCTCATTGTTCAACCTTTGAGATATATATTTTTGTTCTCGTCATAGTGTGTGCAGCGAGGCTGTTGCATACTTCCTGGCTCTGACATCAGAAAGTCACAGAGAGGCCTGGACCAACCTGTTGCTCCTCTTCCTCACCAAGGTGCTGAAGATCAGCGATGAACGAGTAAGAAAGAGGAGTCAGTGCAAATGACCCATCATATAGAAGACGTGCATGTCTGTGTGACAGTTTTTTTCTGTTTACATCTCCCTCCTCCCTGATTCAGTTCAAGGCCCATGCGTCCAGATATTATCCTCTCCTGTGTGAGATCATGCAGTTCGACCTGATCCCTGAGCTCCGAGCCGTTCTGAGGAAGTTCTACCTGCGGATCGGCATCGTCTTTCATATCGCACAGCTGCCTGAGCCAGAGCCTGAACTGGGTCCCAAGCAGGGCCAGGTTGAGCCAGAAACAGACACTGAGGTGGGGGAGGAGGCTGGGGAGGAGGCGCAGTGATGCCGCACCTCAAAAGCAACTCTACCGAGGCCCCCTTCGCAGATCTGTGTGGCCGTGCAGTGCCTCCTCAGGACCCTCCGTGTGTTTCACGTCAAACACTTTAAGAGTTGATTACTGATCAACTATCTGCTCACACCCCATCACCGCACACAAAGAGCCCAGATGGAGTTGGCGACATGACAAAAACATCTCGCACCAGGTGTAGCGACACCTCCACTAACCACCGATCAACAGTATCTCTGATCTGAAGGAGTATATGTCAACATGTGTGCTTCTTACTGTATATTTAAAAGTGAAGAATGAATGACCTCAACATGCAAAACTACAAACTCGACTATGAAATTTATCACGTGTGTATAAAACCATCCCTGTTTGCACCACAGATGGCTAATATCACTACTGATAGCCTCTTGGATGAAACTAGCTGTACATATCTATGTAATATAATCCTATAACACTAGATTTTCTTTATTTTTGTTTATTTTTCCTCTGGATTTGCTGCACTTGATCTTTTTTTTTTTTAAATGCACTGGAGATTTTACTTTTATGATAATTTATTTGACTGCACCACCTCCCGTACAGTATGATTTGTGAAGAACCCAGACTGTGGGGGGATGTGAAGGGTTAAATTATTTCATTTTATATATTTGTTCTTAGGTTTTTAACAGAGATCGAAAAGGCGAGAGCAAACTGAAGCTAGCTAGTCACTATTTTCTGTTTTCATGTGAGTTTAGTTTATCACGCTTGTGTACAAAATCAAAGGTTAATAATATATTTAACGTTTTTGTTTGTTTTTGTTTTTTGGGGGACGCTTATATGTATAGAGAAAATGACAAATGTCAGCTGTGCTTTAAGTATGAATGGGATGCGTTCCTGCTCATGGATGTAGAAAACGACGTGTATATCATACAGCAATGTAAAGTTTTCTATGTTTCAAAAGATTCTGTACAACTTTCTGTACAAAACATCATCTGGCATTCTAATCAGGTTCTAGGTCAATAAAGTTTTTGAACTTGGTTGATTTGAAATTAAGAATCCGTTATAAGTTTCATCTGTTACACTCATGATCAGTCAGGACAACGTAACATTTTAACTTTTAATGTCTCCGGTGTCAGTTACAAAAAGAAAACAGAAAAGGTTATGGTGCATTTACAGGTTTGCACCTTCCGTTACTGATCTTGTCTAATCAAACAGACTAAATGATGGAAAACTGCTAAAAGTTAATTGGGTATTTAGAATACAATGGTCGTGTTTTTGAACCGGCATCTGTGCCACATTCAGAGAAACGCCCGACTGTTGTGGGACTGTACGATGTGACGTGTCGGCCAGAGAGGAGTAACCTGCAGCGTGTGGAGTGGTTTACACTTTCTGATGTTCCCGGGGGGTCCAGAGCTCTGTCGCAACAGTTCCCACAGAAACTGGTCTCTTCAGGCCTGAAAAGTAACGAGGTGTTTATTACATGTTTCTTAAACCAGTTAAACCTTAATACTTCTAAAAGTTGGGTTTCTGTGGAAATGTGAACAATAAGTATCTTATTTGTTGCAGATGTTATTTACATAGAATCCGAATCCTGTGGTTGTTTGTAAGCTAACTGGCAGCAGATAACTGTGGCCCGTCCAGCGCAGCCTGGAGAACGTCTCTGCCTGAATAACAGTGTGATGTGAAACTCTCAGCCATGTTATAAAACAGATATGTGTGAATTATGACGTTCTGAGATCTTCACCCAGACTAGCCATTAGCTCATCACTCCAGTTCGAAGCAGTCTACAACAGGTAAGATATTTGTTCATAACCTTTCCACAACATTAAAAACTATCTGAACGTTAACTCTTATAATTGCTTATTGGCGTGCAGATAATTGAGAACACTTTTCCTCACACCTGTTCTCTCACTTTTTGAGTCTCGTCTCCTGTTGTCCATTAATTTATGTGACTTCAGAAAACGGTTGCTTGGCAGATCATTTTGCTCTCGTTCATCCAGGAAATTTGCAACCGCCTGTTTTATAATGCAAACAAATCAGTGACAAATATGATTTATAAAATGTGTCTCAGGAGCATACCTGACAGACCTGTTTTCTCTGTGATGCTGTCCTTTCCCGTCTCTCTGAGGGCTGAGGTTCTCCCTGCTGGTCAACTTGCCCGTCACCTGCAACAACACGAAAAAAAATTTGTCCATAAATCTCAAAATAATTTATAAAAACAGCTGCCTTTTAAACCTAGACGATGTTAGTGAGATAAAATGTTGCACATACCGGTAGTCATTCCTATAAAACCTTTTCTGACTATTTAGTGAAGTGTGAAAGGAAAATAATTACAGCCTCCTGTTTTATCCTTGGATTTATCTCCACTTCCTTCACTCGTAATGCTTGGCAGTGTCCGGTCGACACCCTGCAGCTGACTTGGGCCCTGTGATCCCTGTCTTGGCACTATCTGCTTCACGCAGTGTTTATCTGGCACAGAGAAAACACGCTCAACTGGAAACTAAGAGTAGCAGATCCAAAACTGTCACGTTTTATACGAAAACCCACACTGGTGCTTTGGAAAAGGGAAAAAAAAATCTGGATGTGTTTTGTGTTGACACGACGCGAGGACCGAAAAGAAAAAGACAAGTCTTTACAAACGGATTCTGTTCAGCCCAGCTTACCAGTGAAAGACTTCTCAAATGGCAGTGAAGCGTTTCTGGGGATGAAACACACAGGTTTCCTCCTCTGAAACACAAACAATAAAAGGAACAATCCGTGCAGGAACCATTTAATTATAGGCTTTCAGATCAGTGATCTAAAGCATGATGTGATGAATACTTACAGTGGAATGATGTCTTGATTGATCATTTAAAACATCTACGGGAGAGGACAGAAAATCTGATGAAAATGACAGCTCGATAAAAATTGTCCTCTATTTGTCTATTTTATGACGTTGGAAATCCAGACCTTTAATAAACTTGCAGTTTCTTGCTGGTTCCTACATTTTTTTTCCTCAAAACTACGACTAAGGTCATATGTGGAAATAATGAAGGTGCTTCATTTGTTACCGATGCTTTAGTGTCAGAAACAATAAGCTGAGTTTCTTTTCAACCAAAACAAAAGCTTTCAATAAAAGTCAATCAATATAACTTTATTGTCCATAACATTCCATGAAATGGAGATTTATTCTTATCTGAATCATTAAAAAAAAAAGTAAAAAAATCATAAAAATCTTTGCTACCCCAATTTTTTTTTTTTTTCCATTAAAAACACAAAAACACCCCAGTACACAATGGTTTGTCATGTGAGGCTGTGTTTGAATAGGACCCTTTTAAGGACACTCTGCAGAGGGAACAAATGACTTTTTGTACCCTTTTTTTTACCAGAGGAACAGCAGTCTTCTGCCAGATGGTACCAACCTGAATAATGGTTGCAGTGGATGAGTTGGCTCATTGTAAACCTGGATTGCCTTTTTTCCTAGAACCTGACTGTGCAGGTCTGTAAGTTTCATTTGTTGATGACCAGCAATGACTTTACTACCTTGTTTGACAACTTGTTCCTGTCTCTGGCTAGGACGTTCCCACACCATGAGACAATCTTAAAGGAAACAACACTTTTAACTTGTATGCCAATTGCAAAGTACCGGTAAATTTGCTAGCATTAAAGTGCCTTAGCTTAGCAGGTGGAGATGCTGTCTGGCTTTTTGTAAATACAGTCGGTGTTGGACTGTAAGGTCAACTTGTTATCAATTATTGTTCCGAGGTATTTGAATTCAGTCACCTGCTCTATTTACTGCCCTTTTATAACAGAAGGCCTGAATGTAGGTCTGGTGCTGGCTGCTCCCCATCTACCTCCCAGACAAAGTTCCTTGGTTTTACAGACATTAAGGTCCAGAAGACTGTCATCAAACCAGGCAGAGAACTGATATGAGCTGGGAGTAGGAGGGGCTATTGATGTCTTTCAGACCAGCAACTAGGGCCATATCATCAGCATACTTATTTAATGTGAAGTCTTTGCTGTTACGTCGTAACTCATTTGTGCACATAGATAATAAAAGTGGTGATAGCACACAACCCTGTGGAACACCAGCGTTCAAAACTCTAGTCAGAGTGAACCCCCTTCAGTTTGTTCTGTATGGTCCCACAGCCTAATTTAATTATTGTACATCACTACTCTAAGAATAAATTATCAGGTTCACAGCGCTACAGTCTGTTTCAGTACCTCCATTTTTAAGTTGTTTGTTTTGTCTTTCAGCAATCGCAGAAGCAGGACTTCTAGTTAATGGATGAGCAGATTCTTTGTTTGCAGCTTCAAAGGCATCTGTTCTGGGTCTTCTTCTGTACGTGAGAATAAAAAACAGAATCACTGAAATGTATAAAATAAAATACCCTGACTATTACAAAGGTGTCTTCAAAATGCCTAAAGGACTGGGCTTTCTGTTTAAGCACTTTGTTGTATCTGGAAAGAAAATATACAAATAAAGCAAGTTCAGAATTTTTTTTTTAATGATTTACAGAAAATCCACAAACTCAGATACATGTGATGCTATTTGCCAAATATTGTGTGAATGCTGATCCAGCATTTAACTAAACTGAGCAATGCAGTTAATTTGAAACTGCAGCCACATTCATAGATTTTCATTTGGTCAGATTGTTCCATTACTGAGGTGACAAGCCTTTAACCTGAACCAGAATGAAGTTAAGAGAAGATAATTAATGGTTTGATCATTACTGAGTCGCTTTTTGCTGTTAGCAAACCCAAATAGCGTTTTTGTGCAAAAACAGAAATCCTGTATGTTCAACATCTAGATGATAAATACAAAGTTCACATTTTGGAAATATGGCTAAACCTAAAAGGTTAAAGCTCCATAACACTTTGTATTACCCATGCACAGAATCCGCCTGTCTCCTAACATGATGTCACTGATATACCTGCCCAGGTGAGGAGGATATATCTCCGCCAGGCCCAGCTGCTCCACCTGTCTCTGCTCTTTCTTCAGATAATTACGGAGGGCTGAAAGCCCTTCAATCACTTCCCGCTGACCCTCTGACAAATACATTAGGATGGATTGAAATCACAACATGTGTAAAAGTTGTTATGTTTTATGTACAAAATACAGCCAGGCTTCTGAAACAATCTCACTTTGATGTGTTGGAGTATGTCTGGGTACAGGCTGGACATAAGGGGCCGACACAGAGCGCTCCTGTAGGAAGTTGTGAGCATTTTAGATCCACTGTATCACAACTGTGTGAAAATATCTGCATGCATTAAGAGAGCTGGCTCACAGAAGTTGGCTTTGATGCTGCCGGATTTTTATGTTTCTTCTGCAAAGTTGGAATAGGAGGAGATGGTTGTCTCTGCTCCCTCTACAAAAAAAAAAAAAAGAACAGTTTTGACATACGTGCTCAAAAAACCTTAAGCTCCAACACTCTTTCCAGGTTTATACCTGAACAGTGAACTGTGAGGTGTTCTCCTCTCGTTCCTTGTCGCTCTGAGGTACCAGATGTTTTCTTTGTTTTGTGCTTTTAACCTCCTTTATGTGCTGCGCAAGGACTTCGTGGACCCGTCGTTTCTTTTCGGCGTTGTTCCAGTGATGAAGGTAAACAAATAAAGAGGCAGCATGAAAAACAAGCAGAAAGGATGCAGAGCTCTCCCCTAAAGCTACGAACTCCTTTACTTGAGCTTCTTTTTGTCGTCTCTGCTCCTCCTCGTACTGCTGCAGGATGCGAGCCCTCTCCTTCTTCAGCCGCTCCTCTTCTTGCTCCATTGCAATCCTTTGGCGCTCCTGCTCCTCTGCACGCTTCCTCCTGTTTTCCTCTATCTGTTTAAACATCAGGATAAAGTTGCAAACGCTTATTTTCAAGGTTTGACCCAAAACATTATAATTTCATCGCTTCTCAGCATAAGATGGCCTTAGATTAAAACGCTGGCGTAAATGCTGGGTAACATTTGATCAACAGATTTAGGATTTTGTGGTTAGCTCCACGAGACTCACTTGTTGTTTCAGCTCCTCTTTGTACCTGTCCTGAATGGGGGGCTGCTGTGGAGGAGGATCATGACTGGAACCTACAACAGACGTGGGACACTCTTCACTAAAGCATCCAAAATGAGCACTGAACTGGAATATTTTAATTTCAGGGAACCAGTTTGCCTCAGTGTGAGAGGAGCAAGCAGAACCTGAGAGCTGATGAGACAAAGGAGAACCAGCTCCACCTCTTGGACTGAACATTTTGTTTTGATTGATTATGTGCATTTGCTTCAAATCGCCTGAAAATAGAGACGCATGTATGAAAAGATCACATTATTCATTCATACTTATATCTCGTTTTGCAAGTTTTGTTTAAATAAATAAAGTAGAACTTACTAACAAGGTTTCCATATTGGTCCTTAATTGGGGCACCTCCTCCACTTCTCCCCCAGGGGTCGTAGGTCATCATCTCAGCCTCTGACTTTGCATCAGATCGCTCCTTCTCCTCCTTTTCTCTTCGTTTACGCTCTTCTCTTTCTTGGATCTGGACAAAAAAGGACGCCACAATATTTCAAACGTTGACGCACCTCCTCAAACATCAGTGCTGTATGAAAGCAAAACGTTCACCACTTCACCTGCTGTTTAAGTGCTTCTTGGTACCTCAGGATGCTCTCTCTTCTCTGCTGGGACGGGTTTGCATGAAGCCCTTCAGTAGCAAAGGGGGGGTCTCTAAAGTGAAAAAGTGAAAAAATAATATGTTTGCTGTGAGAGCCCTCTACTGGAGAAGAAAAGAACGGTAATCTAACTTGCTCCTGGTGAAGACACGTATTTAATAAATAATTCAGTACATTAATTAATTGTACTAAGGAGGTGAAACGGCCACTTACTCATAGGCTCTGACAGGAAGGGGCCAAAGAGGGGGTGTCTCAAAATTCCTGAACTGATGAGTTCCGCCATACGAATGATCTGATAAGGGAAGTTCAGCATCAGTAACACTTAATGGTTTACTAAATATTTGCCATATTAGACATCATAAAAGCATTTAAATAAACATTAGTTGCTGCTCCGAGGTAAAGTTAAATAATTTAGAGGTACTCCTGTGTTATTACGTCCTCGTTGTACCGCTTCATGATGCTCCCACCACCATGTGTGACAGTTGGTACAGTGTTCTTAAGTATTAAAGCCTCACCCTGAACCTCTAATGGGTTCCTGGTGCTGTGGTAGTAGGGAGCTGAGTCATACGGAGTCTTGTTTGGGACCATGGGAGGTAAAGGAGGAGCAACAGAAGCAATTCTGAAAGACAAAAATTAGTGTTGTTTATTTGATTTATGTATGAGAAAATTACTGTATTTTCTGGCGTATAAGTCGCATCAGTTTAAAAAAAAACATATACAGTACAAGTTGCTTCAGTGTATAAGTCACATTCATTATGCGTCATCGCTGACCCGTCGCCATTATTACATATTTACTGAATGGTCAAAACAGCTTCATTTCACCTGGGCGGTGCGACGCCATCCAACCATCCATCCATCCAACCATCCAACCATCCATCCATCCATCCGTTGTGGCCAGAGCCGCTAGCTCTCCAGCGTTCCTCCGCCTGCACTAGCTGAGTGAAGCGAACAGGCATAGGAGGACTCGCTGTTGCAGTTCTTAGAACTTTAACAAGATTGACACTTTAAAACAATTGTTTGCTTGACATTATAGCAAAGGTGTGTCTTAGTTTAACTTTTCTTTAATAAATGCACTTTAATGGTCAAAACAGCTTCATTTTGCCTGGGAAGTATGGCGCCATCCATCCATCCAACGAACCATCCATTCATCTATCGAGGCCAGAGCTGTGTTTACCGGTACCTTGGAAGTGCCACTTCTCCTGGCGTTCTTGTAATGTTGCTGTGATAATCCTCATGGATGAAGTCAAAAGGTGGAGCATCTTGTTCTAATCTCATCCCAGGACCAGGCATAGTCCTCCCTGGCAGCTGGCTGAGTGTTGTATTAATGTCCGTCAGGGAATTCCCTCGAAGAGCTCTGTATTGTGTGTTCTCATCTCTAGGCCTTGGATGAGGATCCAGCCCTATGGTCTCCACGTCCATCCCAGACTTGTGATGAGCATCCTGTCTCAAATGTTCATACTGCTGATTTGCCATCCTGAGGTGCTTTATTCGACCAGGCTGGAAAAGATGATGCATCGTGTCGGCAAATTAAAATAAATATTACTGTATTTACGCTTCTTTAAATTGATTTTTTTTTTTACCTCTTTTTCAGGATCTGTGGCTCCAGTGGCTGCAACTTTTAGCTCAAGTTTCTTCTCTCTGGAAACAAAAAGTTGCTGTGACTCATTTCATGCTGACACTCAGCTGCAACTACTGTCTTTAGGTTGTTTCACTCATTTTTTGTTCTCTATCTTTTTAAGGTTGTGATTATACTCTGGACAGGTCATCATTCTGCCGCAGGGCTAGCACAGAGCTAAATGAGACAAACAACCCTATCAGCTCACAGCTAAGCTGGATGTAGAATCCCCACTGAACCTAAAACTGCTGTGAAAATTATCATCTAAGTAAATAAATACTTACTTTAGTTTGTTTCCCTGTTGTTCAGCAATTTGTTTAAGCAATTCCTGCCTGTACTGTTCCTTCTTCATTTGAATTTTTGTCTGGTCTTCTGTTCCTCCTGTGTTAAAAGAAAAGGTACAATGCACACGTGGGCATCTGCTTTTCTAAAGCAAGCTATAACTACGGTATGTACAATTTGAGAAGTAAATAAGCATTTTACCAATCATGAGCCCCATTGCAGACTCAGCCTTGTCCTCGCTGGTAACTGGTGAAGATGCTGCAGCGGTCCTCATGTTGTCTGGGATTTGTTTACTGCTGCACAAAGACACAAAGAGAGACACGTTAACAGGAATCATGCATCAAATAGTGCAGCATCAGTGCAGTTTGCCTCTGAACCACGCCCAGCTACCATTCAACATCACACATCTAACACCCAGCCAGCAGAGCAACGTGCATGCAACTCAGAGGCAACAATAAAACCTTCTGCTTAATCAATATAGCCTGGAGCTGGGACAAAGCCTCACATGGTGACAGATCACCAACAGTAAATTATCTTAATGGCCTGAAACTGTAACGAGGAAATTTAAACAGCAGGTCTGAGAAGTGCTGAAAAGCAATATCTGAGGATGGAAGCAGTAACTAGAGAAATTACGTTTCCTGCAAAAATGCAGTGTGAATGTTTATTGCAAAGGAGCTTGCTGAACAACTGCTGAAATTAGCTAAAAGCATGCTGAAATGTTGCTGAAATGAAAGAGCAAGCCCAAGTTAGCAGAAGAAAGCAGTAGACGCACATAAAAAAGCCGAAATTTGCACAAAAATGCTGAAATTTGCAAATAATAGCTGAGTATAGCTGAAAAGGCAGAAATAAGCTTAAACTACAAGAAGGAAGTGGAGGGAGCTGTGGAATAAGCTGAATAAAGATAAATTTAGAACAAAACAGCTAAAAATAGCTTAAATAGCAGACAAAGCTGAAACTAACAGAAAAAGCTGAAAGGAGCATATAAACTAAAATTAGTATAAAAAGTTAATTAGGCTGAAAGAGGCAGAAATTACAACAAAAAACTTGAATTTATCTGAAAGCAGCTGATTAGCTAAAAAAATGTTAAAAAGGTAGCTAAAATGTAGAACAAGCTTAAATTAGCAGAATAAAGCAGAATCTGTTTGCAGAAAGAAGCAGAAGTGAGCACAACAAAGTGTAAATTATCTGAAAAAGCTGAAATTAGAAAAAAAAAGGCTGAAAAGTAGCTAAAAAGCAGAAAGAAGCTTAAATTAGCAGAAGGAAAAAGAGAGAGCATATTTTTGCTGAATTAGGCTGCAAAATGTTGAAATGCGTGCAAAAATTGTGGAATTAGCTGAAAAAGCTAAAATTAGCATTAAAAACAGCTAAATGGTACAGCTGAAACAGCAGAACAACTTGAAAATTGCATAAATAAGCTGAAATTAGCAGAAAGAAGTTAGAAGAAGCACACAAATGTTGTAGTTAGCAGAAAGAATTTGAAAGGAGCAATAAACAGCTGAAAAAAAAACAGCTTAAAGTAGCTGGAAAAAAGTTTAAATTTGCACAAACAATTTGAAAGAAGCTGAACCAGAACAAAATGTGAACAGAGCTGTAAAAGGTCGTAAACAGATCTAAAGATCTGAAGGATGTAAAATGAGATCAGTTCATTTTATAGGAGAACACGTGGCAGAAAAGGCTAAATATTTCAAAAAACTAAAGTTGCACCAATACCAAAAGTCATAACACCCTTTCCCTGAACGAACTGATGGCTTTGATTTATGATTTGTTAAAATAGCGCCAAAACTGTGGAACGAGAAAGATGCTGAAAAACGTACGGAAGAAAAATGGTTCACAATAGTGTGAAGGTTTCATAAACATTCACACAACTAGACTTGACATTGTGTCATGGTTAGTGTGTTGGCACATTTAACTGTGCTGATTCTGAACATTTGTTGGGTTTTCTTGAATTAACTTTAAGTAATTATGTTCAGGAAGAGTTAATCAGGGAACCGGTAAACCACTGTGAAGCTGATCTCTGATTGTTTTAGCCTTATGATGCAAACTTAAATTAGAAAATGGATTCTCCTTACTCTGACTCCAAGACCCCATCCTTGTTGTTCTGATCAGAAAGAACAGTGCCCTCCATCTCTTTCATGTCCTGAAAAGTCCTGCCATAAAAATAATAAAAAAAAAGACAGAAAAACTCAACAATAAAACTGCAAAACCTACATGTTTTAGTCCTAAATACTACACCTGTCCACTCTGCGTTTTTGTGATATCTTCTTCTTGTGATACCGAGGCTCATGGATGTCTCTGTCTGGCCTCCTCCTGCGTCTGAACTCAAAGTCCTCCTCTTCGTCAGTGCAAATCTCCTCCTCAGAGTTGTAACCCTCTCTTGGCTTATGGATTTGCCATCTCCTTCGCCTGGGAGGATCAAGAATCCAGGTGTTTTTTCCAGTGTCCCCTGCCTCAGTCAGGGTGGCAGCATCTCTCCTGGATGCAGGGCAATCCTTTTGAGGAGGAGGAGGGGTGTTTGTTTGGGTATTAAGGATGGGAAGAGGCGGACACTGAGAAGTCAGGTTCACAACATCTGATGCCTGGAACTGTTCCAGCTGAAAATTATAATGTGGAATAAATAATCAGCATTGGAGGGGCTTGAGAGACTGACATTAGTACTATGATAGCTTTAAAAGCAAAATGCATTTTTGTTATCTGAGAAATCAGATTTTGATTTTTTTTTTCTACCTTAGAGGTGACTGGAGATGTTCCCCTCTTTAACCCTCTTTTCTGAGCCTGCTCTTGGAGAAAGAGGTTGTACTCTTTATTCCTCTCTTCTCTTAGTCTTTCCTGTGGCAAAAACAAATAAAAACACAATTATTGAAGCAAGAATTAAAAAGCAAACACTATCACTTGACTCATTACTTCTATAATGATTAATATGGTACATTATTTACAGTAAAACATTACAGTTCAGTTTCTGTTTGTTAACCTGTTTGTTATGCCACTCAGGGACAAACTGCAACACACTAAAAATGATACACACCTTTATCGATGCTCTTTCATTGATAGGCAAGGAAAGACCTTGATGTGAATGAGATTCATGAGGTTTTACATTAGTTTTCTATGGAAAAAGACATGAAAATATGCATGAAAGCAGACTGGGTTGGGGTTGAGTTTAATTACCACCGTGAATGAAAACACATTTTAAACTTTTAGGTACGTTACAAAACCTTGGCAGCACCATCTTTGTAGTCCAGTTGCAGCTCCTGCAGGAGATTGTGCTTCTTTTTCTCATAGTCACTTCCCAGCTGTAAAATTAAACCCAAACCTGAAAAAAACATATCACATCACATCAGTGGTTTAAAAAAAAAAAAAAGTTTTGATTCTCTAAATAAATGTTGCAGAAACACATGACCCAAATTTTTATTAGTTAAGCAGAAAAGATTGCTAAAAGGCTTTTAACAAAGAACCTGCTATCCTACCTTTCTTATCTTTTTATGACAGTTACTAAATATGCTAATTACATTATTTGTAAAGATGGCATGACCCTAACTTTGGCAACCACTGACATATATGACACAGATACCACAACAATGCAACCAGGAAGCTGTCAAACTTTATCTGTCTACCATATTGGAACCATTTTGGAGGACTTTTTTTTTTTTTTCAACCACCTTGATTTAAACAAAAAAGATTCACACAAAAATGACTGATTTATTCGTTGCTTAAAGTGATTTCGTAGCCTAGCTTGTTTACTTACCCTGTCTTTCGTGCTCAGTAGCTGTGTCGCACTTCAAAGTTGGCAAATGTAAAGTTTCTGCGACGTTTCTCGCAAAACTTCCCATCTTTTTAACTGCATCTCGGCATACTGTGAACACGACTTCCTAGAGGATTTCCAGCTTGGCTATAATTGTGAATATGGAGGGGGGGGGGGGGGAAAGCACAGCATTCATATAAATGTTATCCGTACATAAAGAAAGCTCAGAGCGGAAAGCGTCGTTGCCAGGGGCAACCATGACTCAAAAGCTCATCCCGGGAGGTTAGCTAACGCTGCTAACGTGTAAACAAAGATTTTGTACTTCAACTCAAAGTTATTATTGAATTCAGTTTTGTATAGACCTGTGAAAACTTAAAAGCTCAAGTTTAAATTTCAATAAAAATGTAAATAAAGCCCTGAAATTAAACGTGAAATGTATAAGATGTGCCTGAATTTCAAAAGACCGCCGCTATATGGCAGTGCTTCCTAACAGTAACCTGTAGTTGGCGGACGAAACCATTTGGCAGAGGGGTGATTGTAAATTTAAAAATAAATAATAGATATACCAAAAGTATCTTTAGCGGAATTGAATCGGTATGTTTGATTAAAATCAATAATTTAAAAGAAAACATATCCCTTTATTGTTTAAATGACAGTCTTTCTGATTAAGTTTTAATACACGGGCCCTCCATGTTGGTATCGTTCACTGTCATGGCTTCCTGAGCTGGTAGACGTTGGGCCTCGATAATCTTCTCAGAAATATCACATTTCTTCGTGTATTTGAGTATAAATTAGGGCGTTTGACGGCTCTTTTGTTACTGTAGTTCAAACTGTTCATCATGGCGGGCAGCAGCACGGCTCAGAAAACATGGGAGCTCTCCAACAGAATGCAGGAAGTTCAGAGCGTCGATGAAATTTACAAATATGACAAGAAACAACAACAAGAAATCCTTGCTGCGAAGCCATGGACGAAGGAGTAGGTTTAAAAGAGATTTTTTTAGTTTTTAATCTACTAGATAGCATGTGTTTGTTTAGCTTTTTATGCTGTATCGATTGTTTACTTAAAGCTGTGCTCGTGGTGTTTGGTTACATAGAAAAATTGCTCAAGACGTGTGATTTTTTTTTTTTTTGGTATTTATTTTTATTTTTTGTCCCTCTCAGCCACCACTACTTCAAATACTGCAAAATCTCAGCTCTGGCCCTGTTGAAGATGGTGATGCACGCCAGGTCCGGTGGAAACCTGGAGGTGATGGGACTCATGCTGGGGAAGGTGGATGGGGAGACCATGATCATTATGGACAGCTTTGCTTTGCCAGTGGAGGGGACAGAGACCAGAGTCAATGCCCAGGCTGCAGCTTACGAATACATGGCTGCCTACATTGAAAATGCCAAACAGGTAGGACCTCAAAAAAGGACCTAACTCTACACACAGGTTGTGTTAACCCTCCTGCTGGCCTTGAGTCAAAATGACCCCTGAGGCACCTCAGTTTTTGACAGCAGGAATGTTCAAAAGCTGTGCCCTTTTTTGTTGATATAACGTGCAGCTTTTCGGTTATTCTACATTTAAATAACGATTAAGACTATTGTTATTTCTTGAATAATAATTATGAAGTTCAAGTCAATTTTATTGTCATTTCCATCACGTGGTGCACGAGGTGGAACGGAATTATGTACACAGGGTCCCAGTTCTACCCTAAAAAATAGCTAAATAAAAAGTATAAAAAGAAACGGTAAATAAAGATCTAAGATATATGCTGAGATATACGCTAAACAAACACCAAACAGTACGCTAGAGATCTAAGATGTATGCTACACTAATAATGTAAAGCGATACGGCATAACAACAGCAGCCTGAATTCATGCAACCAGTTCCATCTATGCTAACATAAAAGTGTACGTAAGTAGGAAATAAAAACACTTTATAATAAAGTGCTGAACTTTATGGGGAGGAAAGACGAGAAAGTAAAAACTAAAGTCTTGTTGTAAAGCAGCAGATACCTTTTTATTTGCTGAACAGCAGCACCCTTCACTGCCACTGATTTAAATGGTTGATAGTTTTAAAGCATGATGTTGCAGGAAAACCTTAATGCAGCACCTCAGTACTCCAGATAAAACATGCACGTTAGATTAATTGGTCTAAATTGTCCCTAGGTGTGAGTGAGTATGAATGGTTGTCTGTGTCCCTGTGATTGACTGGAGACCTGTCCAGGGTGTCCCCTCGCCTCTCATACAGTGACCGCTGGACATGAGCACCACCTGCACCCTGGAATGGAGAAGGGGATTAAAAAAATGGATGGATGAGTGTTGCAGGAGAAAATGCTGCAAGCTGTATGCACGTGGATTCTGAAAACATTTGGAAGTTGTTGTAGGAGTTTAGCTTTTAATCATTTTCCCTACATAAAGCAAAGTGTTTGAGTCTTATTACGGTAACCACTGTGTGTTAAAACATGATGATTTACATGACTTGATGCTGATTTTCTCTCTCAGAGATAGTGATGAATGCAGGTGAGTGAATCTTTAATCATTTTATTTTTTCTAAAAGAAACACTTTAGATTATTTGTTTCATTGACTGAATTAGACAAACTGATTTTTTTTTGCTACCTTAGTTCTATTATTTGATGTTGAAATCACTGACTGTGAGTTCACGTTAACAAAACACTACAAGTACAAGTGGCTTTTAGAAAGGGATGGAACTTTTTGTAGAATTTTTATGTTATTTTGTTCTTTCCATGATAAATTGCGTGCTGGAGTGGTAAACTATATAGACTGAAATTTTGTACTAAACTACTTATAAATTTGCTAACCTTTATTTTATAATCTGTCAGGCAGTAAAACGTTTTTTTTTCTTCAGTTTTTGTCTTTTTTGTAAGAATATAAAAGAATTATGGTAATCATAATAGAAAAGTGTGTATGTTTTTCATCCTCTAGAAATAATAAACGCCAGGGATCTACACTGAAAGCGATAATTTTAATATAACCGTTTGTACAGGTTTAATTATTTTTTTCATCCCGTAGGTTGGCCGGCTGGAGAATGCGATTGGCTGGTACCACAGTCACCCCGGCTACGGATGCTGGCTCTCGGGCATAGATGTCAGCACTCAGATGCTCAACCAGCAGTTTCAGGAACCCTTTGTTGCCGTTGTGGTAAGACAGGAAATACATATTTTCAGTTATTTTAAGTGAAGTGTTTTGTCTTCTGCGACTTCTAATTCTCCCTCTGTGAAAAAGCTAAGCATGAATGTGAGTAATCCTTATATTTCTTTATAAAAATAAACAATGTAGATTTAACTGAGAAGGTTATTGATGTATGAGTTGTAGCTTTCTGCGCTGTACAGATTATTATTTTGCTGTGGCAAACATATCTGCTATTTACACTTCATTTGGTGCAGAGGTACTTAAATGCCAGGGGCGTCACATAATTAAGTGTGTGTGTTCAACATACTGACAGTGCTGGCAAAAGGCTCCTGGTGGCCAGATTTGAGTAGTCCCTGGAGGATTGTACGACCCCTGACTCTGTTTTCCTGTTCTACTGTATCACGCTTCCCACAGATCGACCCCACTCGTACTATTTCTGCAGGGAAAGTCAACCTTGGTGCCTTTAGAACCTACCCCAAGGTAAAGGAGCAGATACCAGTTTTCTTTTAAGTGCTATAAAAATCCAAGCGGTCCTTGACTGTTTTATACAGTAATGTAAGTAGTTTTAAAAAAAGCTGCATTTTCAGGGTTACAAACCTCCAGATGAGGGCCCGTCAGAATACCAGACGATCCCTCTGAACAAGATAGAAGATTTTGGTGTGCACTGTAAACAGTGAGTAACTTTACATATATATTAAAGGATGTGTTACTATTTGATCCCACCGTGGTAGCTCGCTTTAAAAAAAAAAAATATATATATATA
>JARVGS010000761.1:20539681-20555110 GCA_031762315.1 Hypsolebias antenori | reverse complement strand
ATTTTACATCCTTCAGATCTTTAGATGTGTTTACAACCTTTTACTGCTCCTTTCACATTTTGTTCTGGTTCAGCTTCTTTGTTCAAGTTTAAACTTTTTTCAGCTGCTTTCAGCTAATGCCAGCTGTTTTTTTATCTTTTCAGATTGTTTCTGCTAACTGCAACATTGTTGTGCTTCTTCGAACTTCTTTCATGCTAATTTCAGCTTGTTTCTGCTAGTTTCAGCTTTTTCTACTATTTCAGCTACTATCTAGTGGCTTTTATGCTAAATTTAAACTTTTCTGCTAATGATATTGTAACAATTTCAACTTTTTTCAGCCTAATTCAGCAAAAATGTGCTCTCTCCACTTCTGTACAGGCTTCTTCTTACGTTTATGCTGGTTTTTGTTTGTTTGCTAATTTCAGCTTTTTTCAGATAATTTCCACTTTTTTGTGTTCATTTCGGCTTCTTTCAGCCTAACTGGGCAAACATGTTCTTTCTGCATTCTTCTGTGATTTTAAGCTTGTTCTAACTTTTCAGCTGCTTTTTAGCATTTTATAGCTAATTTCAGCTGTTTTAAAATAAACTTAAGTTTTTTATGTTATTTTCTGTTACTATCAGCTTAATTAAATTCTTTATGGTAATTTCAGCTCCTTTCAACTTTTTTCTGCGAGTTTCAGCTTTTTTTGCTCTTTCAGCTACGATTTAGCTCTTTTGATGCTAATTTACCTTTTTTTTTTTTTTTTTTTGCTAATTCCATTTGTTTAGCTCATTTCAGCTCTTTCTGTTTCAATCTAGGAGTTAAGCTTCTTTCCGCCTTTTCAGCTACAGTTAATTTTCAGCTATTTTTGTTGTTGTTGCTAATTTCAGCCTTTTTTTTTTTAGCTAATTTTCAAATTTTTGTGCTCATTTCTTATTTAAATCTAATTCAGCCAATATTTGTTCCATCTGCTTTATTCTGTTAATTTACGTTTGTTCTTCCATTTCAGCTACATTTCAGAATGTTTTTAGCTAATTTCAGCAAGTTCTTCTGCAATACGCATTCACACTGACTGCATTTGCACAGGAAATTAAGTTGCACATTAAATTAAGATCTTGCAGGATGTGTTAGAGCTCAAAGCATGTGTTGAGGATGACCGTCAGCTACTACCACATCAAACTTTAGCACAAATCTACAGTAAGAAACTGACGGTGCTATAGCCATTTTTGTGTTGGCTAATGTTGATTAGCTGTGGTGGCCATCTTGATTTAGATTGACTCCAAAGTTACCGTAATCAGTTGTATTTGTGCATCAAATAATTAACTCCTCAAAGGTTCATAAGATATTTTGCTAACAGACAGAAACACTCACATGAGCAAAAACATTATCATCCCGATCTGAAAATGCATCTTTTACCTGCTCGACATTAAGAAGAGATAATGAACTTGCCTTTTCAGCTTCTGCTCTGTGTCGACGCCTCCCTGTTCACCATTTAAAGAGAAATTGAATCAGCAGAAGAAATAAGGGTCATCTTGACGTCCGCCATGACTGGACGTGCAAAAGACAGGGTGAGGTAAACGAAGTCCCTGTGCTCACCTTGAGGAGCGAGGACGGTGGGGAAGACTTCGAAATGCTCGTTCCTGCGCGTGTAGATCCGCTGCACGGCGACCGTTCAGCTCCTGCACGCTGCAGCACACTGACCCACTGCGCCACTGCACCACACACACTGCAGAAACTGCAAAACGGCTTAGTCATTTATTTAAAAGCGACATTTCATTATTTTTAGCTCAGCAGGGGGAGATAAACTGCTCTTTGTCCACACAGTCACGTTTGGAGGCCTCGTCGTTTCATCTCATCAGCAGGACGCGATTGATTCAGATTTATTGACTCGTGGCCCATTTTTCAGCGGCACGCGTGTGAGCGGGAACAAAGACGGCTCAACAGATGGCGGCTGAAACCCCCAACACCACCCCTTCGTTTCACTGCTGCGATTAAAAAGCATCCATCAATCACGAGTCGGCAATCAGCCGAAGGATCGCAGCTAAAGTTGTTGGTATTATCCATTTTATTTACCCAATATCGTCGTAAATCGGAAATAATGCAGTCAGGATTACCGGTAACTCTGGTCTGAGCAGGAAGTGGTGACCAAAAAAGGAAACGGCTTTAAGTGGATTTGACCTCGTGAAAACGTTCAAAGTGCTCCGCAATACACGGTGCAAATCCTGGTTTTGGCTGCTGTTCCTGCTTTCACTGCTCCAGCCTGAACACATTTAGCTTTTTTTTTTTTTTTTACTGCTGACACAGCCTGAGGGGAAATAGGTACAAGAACCTCATGTTCTATAGGATTTCATTAAAAAACACTGGGTCAGATCCTTCGGCGAACTGCTTCAGAGCAGTTAGAGCTGATAAAACAATGAATGAATGAATCAGTGAATCATTCGACTTTAATCTACTTCTCGGATCAGATTTGAGTTTTGCAGCTATTTTACCTCCATAGAACAGCAACTTTTATTGTTAGCATTTATAAACACTGATGTTTTCTGCACTTTCTGGATTGTTTGTGAATTTGTGAGCCGTGCGAACATTCAGAGCGAGCGCAGGCTGCAGCGCAACAACAGTGAAAATACTGATTTTTGAGTAAAATATAATTCTCCTAATCTACCTTTAAAGTTTTCTAACAGGTGTCATCAAAAATAATTCTTTGCCTTGCAACAATCAAAATTGACTTAGCTGGGAAATCCCTTCGTATAATGCGTGGCATCATTGCGAAGCTTGGGAATGGGGGTGAGATTTCTGAAATTATTCCAAATAAAAATCCAAGCCTTTGAGGTAGAAAATGTTTAACGTGTTCACTTGATTTTATGGATTTTGTTATATTTTATATTTTAAAAAGATCCTGAACGACGTTTGTTCAAATTATCCCAAACTTTTCTTTTTTTTAATTATATATTTTAAATTAAAAACATTTCTAAACACTTGATGTAAAGTTATTATTATAAGCTGCTCATGTATTTTTTTTTCCCAAAATGAAAAAAACATTATGAACCTATCATAAATCAACTTCCAGTAGCGTAGTTTGTTGTATTTTTTTTTAACCACTTTAAGTTCAAACTGATTTAACAGTGATTTAAAAAAAAAGACACCAGTCCCAGTGTTTAGAATCAAATTCAGTAGTTTAAAGTAATTTTAAAGTGTTTCAATCTTTTGTAATTTTAACATTAAGTCAAATGTACACAATTGGATAGAAAAATAAATATCTTGACACTTCACCAATTTTGAAGCCAAATGATATTTGGTGACAACTATTGACTACCGTAATAATAAAGCAGATATTTGTATTTAAACACCCGTCACAATGCTTCTTTATCATAAAGATACAAGATTCACCTCTAATAAAACAGAAAGTACTTTTTAAGATGCTCGTTTTAACAAATTAACGACTCAAGATTTTGGCTCCAAATTGTTCCAATATAAATCGATAAAAATAGAAGAATGCAGCCACACCGCTCGTTTATAAAACTCTTTAGCAAAGTTGTACATTTACGAGAAAAATAGTCTAAATTGTCACTGAATGATATGAATTGACAAATCACTGTAAACCACTTCGTCTGTGCTGCTGATTATCCATGCTGCTGATCTCTTGCCTTTAAGCTGCTGCTTTCAGACCCATGTGCTCACAAGACTCATGTTCAGGCTGCTGTTTAATACGCCGCATGATATTACATTATTATTGTTTAGAATACTGTCTCTTCTTATACTTTATATTTTTGGGTGCAACTGGGACCTTGAGTACACAATCTCCTTCCACCTCATGTACCGCGTGATGCAAATGACAACAGCTGCTGACCATCACACAGATGTTAAAGTGTATTCCAGAGTTTTTACATGTTCACAGCAGAACCCAGTCCTACTCGTGGGGGGTAAGTACATCCGGGGCAGTCCAGGTGGTTCTGAGTCCAACCGTGGTCCAGGTGCTCAGCGTTTCCCAGGCTTGCCCCTCTTCATCCCTCCTCCTCCTCCCCCAGCCTTCCCTCCCTTCTTCCCAGCACCTCCACCTCCCTTCCTCCCAGCACCTCCACCTCCCTTCCTCCCACCCCCCCTCCTCTTGTGTTTGGCCGCAGCCTCCTCTCTGTCCTCCTGTCTCATCTGAGTGTTCACAGCCTTGGTGACGTCCAGCTTGGGCCTCTTGGAGTCCATGACCTTCAGCAGCTCCAGCTGCTTCTCCTTCTCGCTGGAGAAGTCTCCGATCACAGGCTGGAACTTCCTCCTCTTGCCGGAGTTCTTCGGGGCCTTCTCTTTGGCCAGGCGGTCCTGGAAGCGGCCGGCGGACGCCGTGGAGGTCCTGGCCACGCTCACGGCTTGAGCCAGCTCGTCCTTGGACTGCTGGGCCTTGGGGAGCAGGCCCACCCCGGGCACCTTGAGCTTCTGCGCCCTGGCGATGTTCCTCAGCCTGTTCAGCTCGTTCTTGGCCACGCGCTCCTTCTTGGCCTTGACGCGCTTGGAGAACTGATCCTCGTTGGGGTCTGCGGTCTCGGGCACCTCGATCAGCCACTCCTTGGTGTTGTCCTTGGCTCTCTTGTAGCCCCAGCGCCTCCTCCACTCCTTCGCGGTTTCGTCCCAGACCAGGTTGGTCTTCTTCTTCTTCTGGATGCCTTTCAGTTTGGCGAACTGCTCCCACTTGGTCGGAGGTCTGGGCTTCGGAGGGGCCTTCGCCCTCGGCAGCCGGGTGGTCGGCTCCGGCAGCTTGGCTACTATCACCTCATCCACCCGCTCCGTCTGCAGCTTCCAGATCTCGTTGATGAGGAGCTGAGTGTTGTCGCGAGCTAAGCCCCGCAGGAAGTCCTCCTTCTTCTGTCCTCTGAAGTCCCGGGACTCGATTCGGTTTTTGTCACAAGCGAGCAGGTTCCCGACGTCGAAGTCCAGGTCTAGGTCCTTGTGGACGGTGATACTTTTCAGTTTTTCAGCCTCTTCTTGCTCGGCTTTAGCTAGCAGCTCCTCCACACTGCACGCGGCCATGTTGGTGAACGTTCTCTTGCACGTGCGAGATCTGCGACTCGGAAAAACAGAAGAATTCACTTCCGGTTCAAAGTTAGCGCAGCATTCTACTCCTGACCGGCAGGTGGCGCTGCTGATTAATTTTTCCTCCTGAGTCCAAACAAACATTTTTTTTTTAAATTGAATTAAAAAAAAAAGAACATAACAAACAATAGAACAAGGCATACAATACAAAACAAAATTAACAGGTGATATGACATTTGAACTAAGCAGAGAATTATTAATAAAATTCTAAACATCAACCAAAAAAGAGAACAATTTGAGGAACACAACACAAAGTTAAAGTAGTGACGTGCAAGAGGAGTTTCAAGAGTCCAAACAAACTGTCAAAAAAATACACAGAAAAAAAAGTTTTATTAAAAATAAACACAAATTTGCTTTGTAAATGTCATATTCTCATATTATGATGCACAATGACACCAGACAAGTAAAATTAAGAACTACAATTTAAAAAAATAAACTAGGGAAGCCAACTTTCTGTTAGCAAAATATCTCATGAACCACTGGAGAGATTTTAATGAAAGTAATCATTAGAGTACATCTGAAACCAATTAACTTTCATTACAGTGAATAAATTTCAAAATGACTGCCACAACTGAACATTTCTACAACTTTAGTTTTACAGATACTGAGCTAAAATCTGAGTGATCCACACTTTGTGTGCAATATATCATGAAAAGCACCTAAATTTATTTTCAAGATTTGACAAAAACAAAAATCTTGTTTTTTTAATCATTAGATGATATTTAAAACTGACATGAAAGGTGGGTGACATGCGTTCCTTCAGGGAATGTTAACATTTAATATAATAAGCAGATACTAACCTAAACATTTCAGTTTATTTCCCTTCCTTGGTGTGAACAAAATATAAAAATGGGAAAATAAAATAATTTAGCAAGTGCTCAAAATGATTTGTGCAAACCCACTCTTGCTAAAAATTTCAATAAAGTTGGCAAACTAGTTCAATTGTTACAAATTTCTTTAAAACTGAAATCATTTTTTAAAGTCTTCTTGAGCTGAGACACCTAAAATGCGTGTGCATCGTTTTAAAGTTCCAGCGCTGTGATAAACTTCATAACCGGATTGCTTCAAGTGTTTTCATGTGAGATTTAATCCCCTGAATTATTAATATCACATCCCCTCTCTCCATTGCATTGCTATAATAACTCTATTTTTATCCTCATCTCCTCTAATTTGGAGGAGGGAGGGTTTGGGTGGGGGTTCTACAACAATCATTTGCTCAAAGATGGTGGTGTTATTATTTTGGGCTCCAGTAATTACATTCATCGCCACACTTGCCATGTGAACACTACCTCTCTGCCAGGCGCAGAGATAAGGTCACAAGTGCTGCCGTGTTTGGAAATGTGAGGAGGAAAAGCGTAATTAGTGGCCCAAAGTCCCAGTTGTGATTAAGTGAGGGGCTGTAAGGTCCTCGGTGACGTGGTCATGTATCTCCCACCATCGCCCAATTTAAACAGGGTCCTCTTGTTAGCTCTCTGGCCTCATCGGCTGGTGTCACTTCTCGCTGACTTTTGATCCCGGGGTTGAATTTAGCCAAACAGGATTGCTTTTTTATGGTTCGTCATTGCTGAAAGGATGCACAACGCAGGCCGGATCAGGTTTTCTATGAGCTGGGACCATGAAGCAAAGGCATTCCTACTTTCTTTGTGCACATCTTCAGAGCTTTAAAACCTGCTTTTAGCGGATAAGACTGTGAAAGAGATCTCTTCACAACATATTACTGCTTTATAGCATGCAGCTTATATATTTTCAAATGGGCTGAAGAGTTCATGCCTCCATTATTTTTTCCCAGGGTGTTCCAAGGAAGAGGATGTTTTGGACTTGGAGATGTTTGCCTTTAAGTTACCTGAGCTACCATTAAAAAAGAGCATTAATTTAATAGAAGTACAAACACCACAGAAAAAAGTACTGAAACAGGCTTATACCGTACTTGCAGTTTGCAGCTTTTGTCCAAATTTAGCCACATCTGGTTTCTTTTGTTTCTGATTCGAACTCTGTGTTTTTGTTCATTCATTTAAAATTAGGAAACAAAGATGTAATTTTTAACATTAAAGTTTTTTTTTTTTTTTTTTTTGGTCGGTCAAATAGTTGCATCGTTTGATAAAAAAAAGAGACATAAGTGGCAAATCAGTTGTGTGGATTTTAGCCCCTTTCCTTTGTAACGGTTAAACACAATATAATCTGTCTAGTTTTGTTTTTAACTTCTTGACTGGATAATAAGACAATAAATATTCATAAAATATCAGCAACAATCACAAAACTCAGATACATTTTCTGTTTGACATCATAAAATACATTTTGGTGCAGGGAGGATGTGCAAAAACATGAATACAAAAAGTAATTTTTCTTCTGTACAATAAAAAAAAAGATCTAAAGCAATTGAAATCCAGGCAATAAAGTTGGATTATTGTCATCCATCCTCATTATGGAAGACACCCTGTCATGTAACAGAATTACAGAATATATATGTATAAAATTTAAGCATATTCTTATGAATGAATTCAAGGAGTGATCAGCACACCAAGCAAGGATGAACCTCTAACATGTAGTTTGGATTATTCAAAGGAAACTGGCTCGTGCTGCACGTTTTAGCAATACAAACACAAAAGAGTCAATTTATCTGTTTTATTTTAAGCTTTTCCTGCTGTTTTTGGTGCCGTCCAATCCAAGTTAAAATGCTGGTTCTTTCAAAACTAAATTTAGGTGCTACTGGTAGCTAACAGTTCATAAACTGCATAAGAGAGAGAGAAAAAAATCAGCCATGCAAAAAGTAGCTTGAGGCTCGAAACCTCCTTCCTCTTCCAGAAGTTGACCTGTTAGTATCAAAGAGGAGACGCGAGCGCTGCGGGCCTCACACACAGGAGAGCACAATAATCTCATCAGCACCATCCTGGAAGAAATCAGACATGATTAGCTGCTGACAGTTTGCTTGTGTATTTTTAGTCGTCGAGATATTACATAAAATTGTTTGACCTACTTGGCTTGAGGACAGTGATGGTATTTTTATACGTCACGTCAATTCTGAGGCGTTTGACACGTCCTCAAAGAGGACAGTTTGTGTTTTCCAACAAGGCAGCTGAAACCAGATGTTTACATCCACTGTATGGGAGTGCACACCATCATTTTTTTTTTTCCTCACCGTCTTGACATTTTATCCTGGTTTAGTAAAGATCAGGGTTTCCAAATTTATTTCTATATGCTAAATGCCTGAATTATGAGATAATGATGTTATTAGAATTTTCTTCAAAGTCAAAGATTTATCTAAACTAAGATAACTAAATGATTTGGTAAAAGCCCGGGTGATGATTGCATGGATTTGGAAGCTTTTGACTATGGAGGCACATCTGTGGATGCACAGTGCAGTGTTTTGCAAAGTGGGGCTGCGGCCCCCGGCGGGGGGTGGGGGGGGGGTGCGCGGTGGCCCCAGACAGCTGGCGAGAAGATTAAAAAAAGGCCAAAATGGTAATAATAATATTAAAAATTGCTCACTAGGGAAATCTGTATCTGTCACGTCCAGATAAACACGCATGAGAGAGAGAGAGAGAGGTTAGATTTCTTTTCTTTTGTTCTTCTGGTCAACAGTTTGAAAAGTTTTTATTTTTATGCAGCGTTTAAAACATGTTAGTTAATAGCATTTTTATGCTCACCAGCTGTAATAATTAATTGTATAGTGAATAAAAGTGAAAACATTCTAAAAGTTGACTTTTTTTAGATATTTTGTAGCATTGTTTGTGGGTTTGCGAGTGGGCCTCGGTGAGAAGCTAATGCTGTTTGGGGGCGCCATTACATGGAAAAGTTTGGGAACCCCTGGTTTAAGGCACAGTGTATTCTATGTGTGACATCGAGGGAAAAATCAGAAGAAAATATCCAAGACATCATGAAGGGAACTGTCAGTACCTGCTCTGGTTCATCCTTGGTACAGTTTCTGGATGCCCGACAGCGCCACAATCATCTGTTCTGTCCTTTGCTCCATACTTTATGATCTTTGACTGAAGTCACAACTAATAATGTTCTAAGTGACCTCAGTTTGGAGAAATAAATTTAAATTTTAACCAGATTTATGAGCTGCAGACAAGTCCAATCACCTCCATGACAATAGCTGTCATCCATATTTCAATGGTTCACGTGAACACACATTTTAAAACCTTTACATCATTGTCAGTTTCATTTTAAGCACATGAAGGTCTTTGGTTATTTGTGAGCGCAAACACCAGCAGCAGCTGACACTTGCAGTGCAGCCCGAGGCACTTCTAAGGAAAATAACTATTATAAAATACTTTTATTTATTTATTTCTGTTTGTTTTAAGACGACAATCCGCTCCCTGTTAGCTCGTCGATCAGGTCAGAATTAAACCCTATTCTTCCAAACTGAGGTTGCTCCAAAAAGCTATCTATAACAGGTAAGATATTTGCTCATAAAGTTCCAAAAAAACATAAACTATAGATGTAATGTGTCAAGCAACAAATCCAGCAAACAGGTAATCTTGTAAATTGCATCCTGAACTGAACTTGCTGTTTTCATTCCTCTGGAGAGCTGAGCATTCCCAGAGAGCTCAGCTGGCAGACAGCTGAGGTCAGAGCCGTCATTGAGCGGCAGAGTTTTGGGATAGAAACACCATTTGGCAAAGAGCGATACCCTGCTGTTCCCAGATCTCACTTCGAAAGGCCTCACCTCATGAACTCTTTATTTTGTCTTTCAGAAGCCTCTTCAGAACCGGTGTATTTACTTGGCTGCACTTTTTCAATTAAAATGTAAAAAGAGGGCAACGTGTATTAGTGGTTCTGTTGTTGTAGCAAATGTCACCCAGTTTTGTAAAGCCAGTAGACAGTGGGAGAGATGGTTCATGGATTTCCCATTTCTCTCTCTGTCCAGTTGACTCAAGTGAAACAGTCCAGCTACCTAAAACCTGGCCAGCTTCCTAGACCCAGCATGACACGGAGAGTCCTTGAGATATCATCCCGACCACATTATGACTGAGTATGAGAAAGACAGTGAAAGAGAACTTCATACAAACAGACATACATACCATTTTATTTATAAAGCACTTAAAAACAGCAACAAGGCCAGTCAAAGTGCTGTGGAGCAAAAATAAAGCACGCAAAGGACACAGGATATAACACTTAACCAAATAGGTAAAGATAAGGACTAAATGACTAACATTATAGAATACAAACAAGTTAAAATCAGCTCACACAGTGTCAAAAGACAGGGAATAAAAGTGAGTTTTTAAAAATGACGTGACATAATAATCATGCTTTCATGACTGTTTAGTTTCATGGAAGAGCCCATTTTCACTCCCAGATTCGTGACAACTTGTTTCTGTAACGGGGCTAGAGAGGAAAGGTTGATATAGTGGTTCTTGATTGCACCATTAGGTGGAAATAACACGACTTCTGTCTTCTTCTCATTAAAATGTAAGAAAACTAAAACCTGATGACAGCCAGGCAGTCAAGAAGAGGTTGGATAACACCTACACCAGTTTGCTTCAGAGGAAAGTAAATTTGACATTCATCGGCGTAAAAATGAAAAGGTATGCCGTGTTTACGAAAAATAGCACCAAGTGGCAGCAGGTATAAAGAAAATAGAAGAGGACCGAGAATGGACCCCTGTGGTACACCCCGCTGAAGAGCTGCCAGTATTGAACTAAAATCTTTCAATACAAAAGGTTCAGTCAGTGAAGTAGGATCTAAACCATTTGAGGGCTGACCCTGTGATGCCCACTGCTCCAGCCTGGAAATGAGGATCTCGTGATCGATGGTGTCAAAAGCGGATGTAAGGTCCAAGAGGACAAGAAGCACAGGATCACCTGCCTCTGTGACTACGAAAATATAATTAACAACCCTCAACAGAGCAGTCTCAGTGCTGTGGAGAGATATGAAGCCAGATTGGAACACCTCTAAAACAGAGTGAGCCTCCAGGAAACATGTTAACTGGGAATCAACTAGTTTTTCCAGTAGTTTGGAAACAAACGGGAGTCTGGAGACAGGCCTAAAGTTGGACACCGTAGCTAGGTTTTTTTTCAGCATGAGCAACATGAGCTTTACAAATGTTTTTGCGTGAGAGCGTGAGTGCAGGCGTGGCTTCGTTGTGGACTCGAAGCAGACCGATATGGGTGGACCCTGGTGCCACAGTAATGCTCAGAGGTCGCACCTTAGTTTGATGTTTGGCTGCTTTGTGGGGGTTTCATGATGATGTCTTCTCTTATGTTGTTTTTGAACCATGGCCTCCTTCCACCTTGCCACATCGCAACCTTGCCAGAGTAAAGATTAGCACATGATAAGGCTTTCCTCGCTATCTTTGTGTTTGTGGTGTTGTCCAATCTTACCCTGCATGTTTTGGAGGTTCCTCGGATCCAAAAGGGTTTGACTCAACAGGTGATCTGCAGAGCACAAAGAGGTAATTTAACTATCGTGTTTACTTACATGTGGAAGTCCTGTTTCCTCGAGCACCACCTAACTTAACTTCAGGTGAGCTCTACAACCTGAAGCCACTTACCTCTATAACTGCAACTTTTGAGTTTCTGTCCGCCACTCTCCTACAAACCAATAATCTCCTCATGTGCTCCTGCTCCACCAGCTGTTGGAACTGTGCTCCCTCCTCTCCTTATAACTAAGACAAACAAATTCATTCCTGTTTTCTCGTTTCATATCACTGTAAATAAAGCTCACTTACCTTTTCATGATCATCTCTCTGGCTGTCAGTTTGTCTACTCTGTGAAAGCATTGTGCATCTTGATGAGAAGTTTTTCAGGAATAAGCAAATAGTGGACATTGTCTTAAGAATAGAGTCACTTTGAGAGAGCAGAAACATCTGGACTGGACATATATGTCTGCCTACAACGCAACGTTTGACTTAATATTTGTGTGAATGCGTATGGAGCGATGAAGCGTTCACACTTTTGTGATCCATTATTCTTCTGTACATTTTTTGGCGCGATCCTCTTCCCACTGTTTTCAAGCCATTTCAACAAATCATACATCAAAACATGCAGCTCTTTCAGAACAATGCTGCTATTGCTTTAGGTATCTTTAGCTTTTTGAAATATTTAGCCTTTTCTGCCACATTTTCTCTGAAAAAAGTTGCAGATTTTTCTACTATTTCAGCTACTACGTGTATAGCTGTTTTATGCTAATTTAAGCTGTTTCTATTTTCTATTTCTATAATTCTGTTTTCAGATAAATTCAAGTTTTTCAAAAGAATTTCTGCTACTTTCAGCCTGATATACTTCTTTCTGCTAATTTCAGCTTGTTGTGCTCCTTTCAGCTTATTTCTGATAGTTTCAGTTATTTCAGCTATACTATTTTGCTGTTTCATGCTAATTTTAGCCTTTTCAGCTAATTCCACCTTTTTTGCACTCATTTAAATTTTTTGGGGCCCAATTCAGCAAAAATGTGCACTCTCCACTTCCTACTTGTAATTTTAGCTTATTTATTCTTTTTTAGCTACTTTTCAGCTGTTTCTTATCTAATTTCAGCTATTTTCAGATAAGTTACTCTTTTTATGCTCATTTGTGTTTCTTTCAGCCTAATTGGGCAATCCTGTGCTTGTTCTGTTTTCTTCTGCTTATTTAAGCTTGTTCTACTTTTCAGTTACCTTTTAGCTAATTCTAGCCGTTTTCAGATCAATTCAAGTTTTTCAAGGTAATTTCTGCTACTTTCAGCCTGATTTACTTCTTTCTGCTGATTTCAACTTGTCATGCTCCTTTCAGCTTATTTCTGCTAGTTTCAGTTATTTCAGCTACTATTTAGCTGTTTTATGCTAATTTTACCCTTTTCAGCTAATTCCACATTTTTTGCACTCATTTACACCTTTTTGGCCTAATTCAGCAAAAATGTGTGCTCTCCACTTCATTCTTGTAATTATAGCTTCTTTCTTATTTTTTACAGCTACTTTTCAGCTTTTTCTTTGCTAATTTCAGCTTTTTTTCAGATAAGTTGCTCTTTTTATGCTCATTTGTGTTTCTTTCAGCTTAACTGGGCAAACCTGTGTTTGTTCTGTTTTCTTATGCTTATCTAAGCTTGTTCTACCTTTTCAGTTACCTTTTAGCTAATTCTAGCTGTTTTCAGATAAATTCAAGTTTTTCAAGTTAATTTCTGCTACGTTCAGCCTGATTTACTTCTTTCTGCTAATTTCAACTTGTTTTGTTCTTTTCAGCTTATCTCTGCTAGTTTCAGTTATTTCAGCTACCATTTAGCTGGCTTATGCTAATTTTAGCTTTTTCAGCTAATTCCACATTTTTAGCTCATGTCAGCTCTTCATTCCATCCTTTCTTGATGGGGCAGAGGCAGGGGTGCCGACTGGGTACCAGACAGTTTGGGTTGGACTCCCAGATATTCCCACATGTTGGTGTCTTTGAGCAAGACACCCAATCCCCCAGGCACCTACACAGCTGCCCACTGCTCCACCTGGGTGTGTCTCAGGTGTGATGGGTTAAATGCAGAGAACTACTTTGAACTTTCATCATTGTATAACATACAATGATGACAATCTCAGACGTCCCTTCCCTTCCTTCTGGTAGTTTAAGTTTCTTTCTGACTTTTCAGCTAGTACTTTATAGCAATATTTTGTTGTTGAGGCTAATTTCAACTTTTTAAACTAATTTATTGTAATTTAGTCATTTTTGTGCTCATTTCTTCCTATACCGGTATTTAAACCAAATTCAGCAAATATGTTCTTTCTGCTTTATTCTGCTAATTTAGGCTCGTTCTTGCATTTCAGCTAAATTTCAGCCTGTTTTTAAAGCTAATTTCAGCTGTTTTCCATCAAGTTCTTCTGCAATAAGCATTCACACTGCATTTTTTTTTTGCAGGAAATGCAGTTTCTTTGGTTTCACTGTGTACAAAGTATTCAGTTTTAGAAATGTGTCATCAGTTCGCACAGTTTACATATCATGCATAGGTATGATGCTGTGTGGACTGGACTCCCAGGTGATCCTTGACTTACAGTCCCTGAAGGCATCCTGTGAAGATGAAACACTGCAGCTCCTCTGGTAAACTGATACACCACTTTCAATGACAACCAACATTCATTTTAGCACCATGTGGCTCAGTCTTGTCAATGAGCTCTTTATAGGTGGCCATCGTTTGCTTTTGCTAAGTCCATTATTGTTCACGTTGGAACGACTAATCTGGTTAATGAGCAATGGGTTAGATGAATGACCATCTTCTTCCTCATATCTCTCAGGAGCATTCAAACCTTATTCTTGAATCTGGAACAATAAATCTCAAAAGATTAGTTCTCCATTGCTTCTTAACAGGCACATTTCTACTGATAAGATTATCTATCTTGCCGTATCAACACTAAAATCTTCTCAAAAGTGCTCAGATGCAGTTTTTCCTCTTCTTCACAAAACCAAATGCTGTCTGATTTACTTCCAGCCTCCCACAGGATCCTCAAAAAACAATCATGTATCCTTAACACAGTTATGGTTTGGTCTGATTTTGGAAAACAATGCAGCATAGAAAGAGCATCAGTCGCCACATCAATCCTAAACAATGACTTACTTCCCAACTAATGCCTATTTTAGAGATTTCTATTTTCTACTCCCTTTTTATCCCTTAACAGCTTTTGGGAGTTGTCATTTCAAATCACTTTTTAAGTGACATCCTTTGCCTGACGTGCTGCTCCTCCATATGTTCCCAGTGCTTCAAAAATCTCACTTCATCACAGACGAAGCTGAGAGAATATTAATGAACCTTCAAGCTAGACAGTACAAACACATATTGTTGTGTACAGTTCCGAAGAAAGACTACAAAAACTGCATTGGGTACTCAGGTGTGATTACTTTGCTCTTTTATTTTAATATTGTTACATGATGTAATTGTTGTTGATTTGCCAAAAGCGACAACAATAGACTTTCCTTTGACAATCAACAATAGATAACCATGAGATGCATACATCTTTTTTAAAACAAGTTAAAAAAAAAAAGATGGCAAAGTAAAATTTAGATAATATGTCCAAATCTCTGCTACCAGGTCTCATCCACACCAAACAGGCAAACACATCACTTCAACCTTGATTCAGCTTTATTGGTTTCCAGTAAATTAAGTTATGGAATCAGCTCAAAATTTTACCTCTCTCCTACCCCTAACTATCCCTTATGTCTCACCACAGAACCTCAGGTTTTTTGACACTGGACTTTTCTCCTATCCTCACACCAAAATGCAAACATTTGTGAACAGAGCTTTCAGTGTCACAGCCTCAAATTTATGAATTTGTAATAATTTTGAGGGTTTTTTTTTTTATACCTTGTGTAGTAGATATACCTACATGTCCAATCTTGTCCCAGAAGACCTTCTGAAAGGACAGAACTCATAATTCCATTAATTTGAATCCAGGACACAAATTATCTCATCAAGAGACTTTTTAATTTTGTTCTAAGTCAAACAATCAG
>JARVGS010000761.1:20519528-20539249 GCA_031762315.1 Hypsolebias antenori | reverse complement strand
GACTTGAACTTTGAACAGGTTTTTTTCATGTTTGAGAAATAACCCCCCCACCCCCCCAGTGACATTTCACGAGCCGTCACTACATCGCATGGTCGTGGAAAAGATGTCAGTCTGTTTGAGAAGGGTCAAATCATTGGCATCAAGCAGAGAAAACACCGAAGGAGATTCCAGAAACTACTAAAATTGGATTAAGAACTGTCCAACACATTATTAAAAACTGGAAGGATAGTGGGGACCCATTGTCTTCGAGGAAGAAATGTGGCTGGAAAATAATCCTGAATGATCGTGATCGGCGATCACTTTTTTTTTTCTTTCCTCCCTTTCTCTGGTCAAAGGTGGCTGCTTCTGCCTTTCCTCCCCTGTCTCCCTTCCTCCTGCTCTGCTCTCTGTGTATCTGAAGTGCCTGGTGTACGCATCTCCCGAATGTCAATTAAGATTATGAATCTGGTATGATGGACGATCAACTCTATTGACAAGATTTTTTCAACAAAATTACAAGGTCCTGGGGAACCGGCGTGCCCAGCTGAGACGCACACTGCGGGATACGTCATGGACTCGTGGGAAGTGTGGCAGGTGACGTGCCTCACAGTCTTGTCTAAGGAGGATGTTGAAGACGTTTACATAATTGGATTTATGATTGCAGGGACTCTACTTTTTGGCATCATTGGGGCTCTGTTCTATCAACAACTGAAGAAGGCCTCGGCAGCAGTTTCAGGCATGACAAAGCTTCCGAGCCAGTGTGAAGGTTTGATCCGTGCCGTGACCTCATAAAATCAGCTGATTTATTAGCTAAACTATAAGGTGGAGGCGATTTATGAGAATTGCAGGCTACCTGCGGCTTATGGGACTTGTCAGTGTGGTGGCTGACCTTGAGGGAGACTCATAGCATGGATCAGTGGAATGGATTCCCACAAATAGGCCATTTTGGAAACAGATCGTCCAGATGGACTCAAGGCTGAAGAAAAATAAATCTGCCTGAAGAAAATCAACAATCAAGCTTATCTGAATCTGACTCCCCGCCGGCCTTGGAAATGGGCCGACTATCAAATTTCTCCAGGGTCATGAGTAGCCAAGGACAATAAGCTTCATCTATCACTGCAGCTTCGTACACTTAGTCCATCTTTCGAGCGACTGTGCATACATGTTCTCGCTGTACCTCGGTGCAAGCTTGTTCTGATTCTGATTAAACGTTTGGTGAAATCAAATCGAAGAAAAACAACAGTAGCACTCAGGGCTATGTTTAATAGTGACGGTAAGAGCATTTCCACACACACATTGTGAAGGGAACTCAAGGGATTTGGACTGAACAGCTGTGTAACCTTAAGAAAACCACTAATCAGTTAGGCTAACAAGAAAAAAAGGCTTCAGTTTGCTAGGGAGCATAAAGATTGGACTCTGGAGCAATGGAAGAAGGTGACGTGGTCTGATGAGTCCAGATTGACCCTGTTCCAGAGTGATGGGTGCTTCAGGGTAAGAAGAGAGGCAGGTGAAGTGATGCACACATCATGTCTAGTGTCTAGTCATCAATGCAAGATCTTGGTGAAAAGTTAATGTAACACTGGATGAAAATAGATCTTGTGACATTGCAGAAGCTTATCAATACAATGCCACAGCAAATGCTTGCTGTAATCAAAGCTGAAGGCGGTCCAAGAAAATATTATTGTGTGACCTTTTTTTTTTGGCCAGGCAGTGTAGTGGTGTCATTCAGTGGTGTGGATATTTTGTTCTGGCATTCAGAAGTGTTGAGGACCACTGTGCATCTTCCTTTGTCAACTGTTAAAATAGTGATGTTTTGGTCCTGGACAAGAGATGTTATAGCTTTTTTAGTAACAGAACCGTTTTTTTTTTTGTTTTTTTTTTCTGCTGTTTTTGCTCTAGTGACAAAGACACATGGACCTGATAAAACAGTCATCTATAAATAAAAACCATTAGTATTGTTTGCCTCCACTGTCTGATGGAAAAGCAGAGGAGCGTGATGCTCTGTAAATGGCCAAAGGGCTGTTGCACATGGAAGCTGAAGGTTGAAACAGCAGTGAAGGAGTCCTGGGTAATCACAGAGACAGAAAGTGACATTAATTCATTAATGTAGACCGTGTTATTGCCAACAGGTCAACAGTGATAAGAACTTATGTCATCTCTGTCTGCTAATGTTTTCTGCTTTTGAGGGTGGCATTTTAATATTTGCATGTCAATCCAGTTTTTAAATTTAAGAGCAACAATGTATTTCCTTGTTCTCCTGCATCATTTATAATTAATTTAAAGCTTGATACACTAATTTAGACCTGCTGCAGTTCAGAAAATACACAAGTGTATCCATGCAACTCTGTGTTAGCACCGAGTGTGTAAATTCCAGACACAATGGGATTATTTATACAAACTGTAAGCAATGGTCTGAGGTTTTAGTTTGGGCATATTTCATATATGTGTTTGAAATCAAACACAAAAAAGTTATCCTGGATATCAAATGATGCAATGGTTTACCAGAAAAAAATGCAATATTAAAATGTGGGGAACAAAGCACTCAGCTAAATAAACTACATGGAAATGTAATAGTAAAATAGTAATGACTGACTTTGGCTGTTTTTGTAGGTAAGAAAGCAAAAGGAGTTGGCATCTGGTAAGAGTTTGTGTTAAAAATTTGTTTAAATCAAGGACACAAAAATTATTGTGCCAAATATTACTTTGATTTGTTTTTTTGAATGGCTTCATAAAATTGTAATGAGTGAATGAATTACGTTTACCATATTTTCCAGAATATAAGTTGCTCTTTTTTTCATAGTTTGGCCAGTCGTGTGATGACTTTCATATGTTTTTTTATTCATGATACAATTTTTGACTGCCACGTTAAATGTTCATTCATACTGACATGAACAAAAGAGTTAACATTGCCATTTGCAGCCACGAGAGGGCCCTCGGCTTTTGACCACGATATGTTGTTCCTCTACTGCTAGGACCCCCAAACATTCACTTAGAGACAACTGAGAAAAGAAAAGGCTATTCTGCAAATTACAAACTGCATGAAATATAATATGCAGCCCAAAATGGTAGTCGAGCAGCAGAAAGAAAGTTTGTATCTTGTTGGAGTCTGCACAGTCTGCCCAGGGATTCAACCTGGCAGAAGGGACGGCGGCAGAGGATTCCCCCTCGTGGAGGACCTTCCCCCTGTGTCTGGCTGGCTCCCGCTGGGCGCATTTACTCCGTGGCGGTGCGTTGCAACTGGCTCTGGGTCAGCCTGGAAGGATCTGGGGATTGTAATATATGTTGACTTACTCCTTTAAATACAAGAAGACTGATGCTTGATGGACTCATCATGAACTGTATTAATTAACCATTGTCTTCAGAACACCTTAGCATCATAACACCAGCATCATTCCCGGTGTAGTAGATATACCTCTGTGTCCAATCTTGTCCCAGAAGACCTTCTGAAAGGACAGAACTTATAATTCCATTAATTTGAATCCAAGACACAAATTATCTCATCAAGAAACTTTTTTAATCTTGTTCTAAGTCAAATAATTAGAAGAACAATCTTTCTTTACTTTATTATCAATATTATCCCTTGTTTTTGATAATCAAAGACTCTACTCAAAGTCATTTATGAGGACATTTTATGACACTTTGATTAATTAAGGAAAAAAGAAACAACTTGATTTGTGTATCTTTTCTTATTTGAATAATGTTTTTTATTTCATGTCATTTTTAATGTTGAAGTAGTCATTTAAATCAACTGTGATAACAGAATTAATGATTTTTAAACCTCATTAGCAAATCATACATGTTAAACGTTTTACTCAAAGTAATTCTGATTCGTTTGAGAGTGTGTGCAGAATGAAGTCTTTAGCCTGTTAAAGTTCAAGAACGAGTCATGATGTTCTTACAGACTTTGTTTTAAAGTGTTTGAGACAGTTAATCAGTTTAAAGACATAACTGGCGTAGCTGATTCCGTCTCTTTCCAAAACAAGTTCCTCTGACTTTCCAAAACAACTTTTTCATTCTTTCACACCTGTTCGACTTCACATAACCTCTATCACCTCACACTAACTCCCCACCCTCCTAGTGACCAAAACATCAGGGAGTGGGATTTCCTTAAAACTGTTTGACTTCCTTGTACTTTCAGTCTTGAGTTCTCCATGAAGGCACGAAGTGGAGTAAAACTCTTCCTGTGCTGTGAACGATCAGCCAAATCACTAATGAAGTCACTCTCAGTGAGGGTTCACAGCCAGTTGCTGTAAACCCGACCGAGCGTAAATGCTCCAAGCATTTTGAATGAATTTCCTTCTGAGGAAAATTTTAGTTTGAAAATCCACTGGAAATAACCGCTGCTTCTCTCAGCCATTGCGGACCGCTGGGTCGCGTGAGTAGCAAACACGCACTAACTCCAGCGCGGATGTCAACTGGACCAAAAATCTTTTTATGTCTAGGTTGGAGTGCCAACATTCTTACCGGAGGCGAGACTTAACGTCTTTCAAAGGTAAAGAGTCGACGATGTTTACCAAGAGCTTCCCGGGGTTTAGCAGAATGTCGGGGAAGAGCGTGTCATTTCTGGTTGACATTATCAAAGATAAAACCTTTCCTTAATTCTTAAATCTTTCCTTACCTCCTTCCCTTAAACTCGTCTTTAAACTTCTAGCCAGTAACTATTACGTCAAATGTGCCTACAGATATACGTATTTTACCATCTCATAACTTGAATCTGGTTTTATGCCTTAAAATTTGAATCACAGCCAATCATGTGTAAATGTTATGTTAATTTGTTGATTTGATAAATAAATGACCTAGTTTATTTGAAGGTCAAACATAATTAACGTGTCATTTTACCATCATTTTGGTCACACTAGAATTTAACTAACCTAAAAAGAAGTGAACCCGTTTTAAATCAATAATTATCATTGAGACTCGAACGAGTCCTGTATAATTATTGAAAAGTGTAATGGTGGAATAAGGTAATATCATGCAGCCTGTTCTCCTACACTTGGACCAAACGTCGCTGATTTCAGAGGCAGAACACGAAGGAAGACTAGTTTAAAACATTTTTTTAACAGCGTTAAGGAGTTCTGACGAATTTTTGAGATAATGCATGTCTGCAGGAAGGGAGGGCAGGGCACAGGCTACAAATGGGTATTGACATTTTTCATTATGCTTGTGTTTCTGGAAGTTTAACGACCTTTTCATTTTCTTCTAGCAGGTTTTTGAGGCAGAGTTGATTCCCGGCATTCAAGCAGGAAAGGAGAAAGAAATTACAGAGCGAAGAAAGGTGGACAGTGCAGGCAGGTGAGCTGAAGGTTAAGTTGATTAAGCTGATTTCATAAAGTTAGTTTTATGAGGAGATACATAGAGATATGATGAGAGAAGCAATGAGTCAATCACACAGCAAATTTCTACAGGAGAGAAGAAGAATGGGTAAGTTACGGTAAATCTTAAGAAAAACTTACTAAAGATTAATCACCAGACACCTGCTGGAGATTCTCGTGTGATGCTCAACAGTCCAGTGAATAAAAGTATCTTAACTCAACCTTAAGTAGCAGGTGCTGTGTAAAGTACCTCAAAGTGATACTTCAGTGAAAGTAGCGTCATTAGCTCCATTTGCTGACACGCCCACTGTATTGATTGACAGGTCACGTTGTGGATCCGACTCTTGGAAAAAAATAAATAAACGGGAGCTGTTAAAAAAAGTCTCCTACTTTATTCTTGTAATACTATGACTTTATTCTCCTAACATTGTGGCTTTTAAATTATTTTTTTCTTAGTGTGGCAATGTAATTTTTTTTTTTTACAAAACTTACAAGAGCTGTAAAAAGTCTCATACGACTTTATTCTCGTAATACTAAGACTTTATTCTAAAATTATGACTTTATTCTTGTAATATTATGACTTTAACTTGCGAGACCTGTAAAAAAAATAAAAAGTATCGTATGACTTCATTCTTGTAATTTCAAGACTTTATTTAACTTTATTCTCGTAATTTTATGGCTTAATTTTTTTCTTAGCGTGACAATGTAATTTTTTTCTTACAAAACTTACAAAAGCTGTAAAAAAGTCTCTTATGACTTTATTCTTGTAATACTATGACTTTATTCTCGTAAACTATGATTTTATTCTCCTAATATTACGATTTAATTCTCGTAATACTACGACTTTATTCTCGTAATACTACAACTTTATTCTCGTAATAATATTCTTGTAATACTACGACTTTATTCTCGTAAACTACAATTTTATTCTTGTAATACTACGATTTTATTCTCGTAATACTACAACTTTATTCTCATTATACTATGACTTTATTCTCATAATACTACAACTTTATTCTCATAATAATATTCTATACTACGATTTTATTCTCATTATACTACGACTTTATTCTCATAATACTACAACTTTATTCTCATGATAATATTCTATACTACGACTTTATTCTCATTATACTACGACTTTATTCTCATAATACTACAACTTTATTCTCATAATAATATTCTTGTAATACTTCGACTTTATTCCCGTAAACTATGATTTTATTCTCGTAATACTACAATTTTATTCTCGTAATACTACAACTTTATTCTTGTAATACGACTTTATTCTCATAATACTACAACTTTATTCTCGTAATAATATGACTTTAAATCTTTTTTTTCTTAGTGTGGCAATGTAATATTTTCTTACAAAACTTATGAGAGCTCTAAAAAAAGTCTCGTACGACTTTATTCTTGTAATTTTAAGACTTTATTCGACTTTATTCTCATAATTTTATGGCTTTTAATTTTTTTTTTTTTTTTTGCTTAGCGTGGCAGTGTAATTTTTTGTTCTTTTTCTTAGCGGGGCCCTAAAGCTCCATCCTATGTTGGGATGAGGATGAGGGATGTTTTATTTTTAAGCTTTGTGATTAGTTCCCTGAACACTCTCAGAGACAATGGAAAACAAAAACTTTTGCCAGACCCACAACTTAACGTGTATTCCAGCCCCTCAGGTAGAGTCTGAGAAATCCCTTTTGAAGACTCGGTGAAGCTCCAGTAATGAGGGTGGGTAAGCCTGAGCACCGAGCGCTTACGTGAGGAGCATCCAGGGTCCTATTGATTAATTGTTAATTAGTCCTTATAGGTGCACATCGGTGCATAATTAGACAAACTTGAGCCTAATGATTGTGGGGAGTCGTTAATCCCAGAGGAAATGTTTCCCTTCAGGAAGGATGTAGAATTTAGTCAAACATGTAGGTTAAAAAAAAACATTATGTAGAAAAAAAAAAGCTTAAAGGAATCGATTTAAAGAGAAAAAGCTACGGTAATTTGAGAAAATGCATCTTAGAAAGGAAACCCTGACGTTGCAGCTGATCATGAACCAACTTTATTTGTCTGCTGGAGAAAACTCAGTCGTTTGTGGAGAAAACTGAAAGGTGGTTTGTTTCCCACCATCATGAAACACAAGTGTTCATATCACTGTATCTGTGTGAGCATTTGTCTGTCTGTCAGCAAAATATCTCACTCTTCAGATATTAATGAAATTCTCAGAAAGTAGTCATCTGCAACTGATTAGCTTTTGGAGTCAACCTAATTTAAGTCGACTGCCACAACTGTTTGACCTCAGCAAACACTAAAAGGGCTATAATACAGATAATGAGTAATAATTAATTACACAATCATCAAATTATTATATTATTTCTTCAAGGAGTTCTACTTTAAACAAAGCATCATGCTTTATTTTTGGCTGTTTAGTTGAACATTTCTACATTTGTACTACTTCCCGGTATTTCCGTGCACATTATTTGAACGGCTGACTTTAATTTAATGCAAAGCAGGGATGCACAAGGGAGCAGTAACTTTTTTTTTCCTGTGCCATTCAACGGAACAGCTCATAGATCAGTCAATGTGGTTGGATGAGCCAGATGGGAGCTGCTCATTAGCTAAAGGGCAGAAGTCACCTTGCTCCCCTCACCCTCCGGCCCACTGTCACTTAATGCGAGCAGATTGTCAGCGCATCACCTGCATGCTAAACGTCCCTGGATGATCAGGTTGACGATGGCCTGGTGCAAAGTCTTCTGCTCTCATGTCGCTTGAAGAGACTCGTATCCTCTTTATTTTCCAGCAAAACTTTTCTGATAAGTGACTTGAATGCATCGCCATTTGCCCAGCCCGCCTCGGCACGGTGCGACGGTCTCCAGTGCTCATCCACCTGTCCTCACTCGTAACGCGGCAGAGGCCCAGCATCATCGCGATCCCAGGAGACGAGCTAAAAATACGACAGATCATATTTATCTGCTGGGGGGCCCCTAAAAGCCTCGGTGTGCTAGCTTTGATATGCAAATTTAATCCCATCGTTCCTCCCCAGAGTGCACTCGAGTTTCAGAAAGTGTAACAGTTTAGAAACATTTTTTGCAAAGCGTCTGAGATTTGAACATGCGCGTGGTTTCTTTGTAATTGCACTTGATTTATACGTTTAGCCGTTGTTAAATTGCAGATTTTTAAAAAAACGGTACCAGCACAGTGGATGTTTTGTCATAAGTAGATACTTTGAAATAATTACCTTAAAAAAAAACAAAAAAAACTAACTAACCTGAACCAGCAGCTTTGTCGCTTATTCCCGAGGGAACGGCAGGTTTCGACCCTCAGCATTCAAAGCTGAAAGCTGGGAGGCCCTTTAGAAACCACTTCTAAGACCTGAGCACAAAGAAGAGAAACCTGATGTAAGAAGCTCAAAATCTGCCCCCCCTTCAAAAAGAGCGTCAATGAACCTTTCTGAGGACGTTCAGGTCTCAGTGTGCAAAGCAGATTTCCACCTGCTTCATCCTTCAAAGAGGGGGATTTCTTCTATTGGATAACACGATTCAGACCATCGCTGCATCTTAAAGAGGCTCGGATTTGATGCCGCAGCCTCTTCGGCAAGCTTCCCTCACCCGTTTCGCCTCCACTTTCTCAGGCTCCCGGGTGAAGGCGTGCGTCTTGAAAGAGCCGCACTCCTGCTGTTTCGTTGCCGTTTCGGATTCACCGGGAACTCAGAGGGAAAGTCAAGCGGAGCCGTGATCAACGCTGACAAGTCAGCGGTTCTGAGGTCTTGGCTCGAAAGAGGCGGCACAAAGACACAGCAAACATCTCAACCACGGCGCTAATTCTCGAGGTTATTTTGAGTATCTCTCCAGAGAAGAGATTTGTGGGTAATTTACACTTGTTCCTTGTTACCTGCATACACGGGGTCAGCGAAGAGCAATACAGAGTGACAACCATAAACACATTGACTTTATATTTACTTCAAAATAGGACAAAATGAATCAGTGTCATAGGATTTATGACTGTTAGTGGATCCTTTGTATGATTCTTTACATTTTGTTGCAAGCAGGGAGTAGGAGTGCAACGAAGCGGCACGTTGACGTAGCTGTGTGAATCACCTCAGGCTATGTACAGTCTGCTTGTGGTTAGTTAGGCACCTTCTTCTTCTGCTCTGTTTAAAAGTTCCTGCCTACCCAAGTTTAGCTAAACCGTGTCCAACCCTGAGGCTGTTTGTTCCACGGCTCGACTCGGTCGGGCAGATCGCAGTTTCCGCTTCTCCTGCAACTCATCGTGAGTATAGATATGTGCAGGGCTTTTCTGTTCCTTAGGGAGAAATTAATTTGATTTTAATTTCTAATTTAGACATGGCTCTTTTTGGCTGTTTAGTTCGTTCAGGAGATGAGAGCTATGTTGTTCGGATTTTGCAAGTTTTACGAAAAAACTAAAATCGCCATAGAAATCCAATGAGATGCACTCACTTTCTTTCTTTAAAAAAGTTAATCTCTTTCAAGTTTGCTTTTAGCATACCTGCTTTATTTTGGGGTCCAAACCAGCGGAGGTGATGAAAGTTACCATGGAACCCTACTGAAACTGTTCCGTTTATTATATTATTATTATTATTCTGTAAATAAAAGTTACACTGCAGCCCAAACCACATGGCGTACTGAGAGGATAATTGCATGGTGCTATGGCTTGCATGTGTGGCACAAAAAAAATACTCTGACATCGTTACCTATAGGGGGCGCCATCATTAAGATGTTTGTATTTCGTCCTCTAGCTTCCAAACCATACTTTGCAAAAAATGATTTATAGCTTCACAATCCCTGGTCTCTACTGAGTCACATGGTAAATAAAGGCCACGCCCATTTCCATCCAGTATTCTCACTACTTTACAAAGTTTGCGAAAACAACTTTTGACTTTATCGCAAAGGTTTTGAAGTTCAGTCGCCCTCAGACTCACCGTCCAAAATTTGACATCGTGCTGAATGTAAGTTCTCAAGAATCATTTTGTTTTGCTTTTTTTTCCTGCCACTTTTAGCGTCTAGCTAGCATTTTGTTAATTTGTTTTGAATGTATTAATTAATTAATTTTTAAATCACCATTCTGCAACTTTTGGATACTGTTCTGCTACCTAAACTTTATAATTAGCTTTTTGCTACTTTTAGCTTTTAGCTAATGTTCGGCCACTTTTAGCTTTCAGTTAATCTTTTGCTTCTTTTGCTAGCATTATCGCTGCTTTTATCGTTTTAGCTAACTTTATACATTTTAAGGTAGTGTTTTACTAGTTTGAGCTTTTATCCACCATTTAGCTACCTTTCTACCACTTTTAGCATCTAGCTAGCATTTAGTTAATTTATTTTTAAAATACCATTCTGCAACTTTTGGCTACTGTTCTGCTACCTAAATTTATAATTAGCTTTTTGCTACTTTTAACTTTTAACTACTGTTCGGCCACTTTTCGCTTTCAGCATTTTTTTTGCTACTCAAGCTACTTTATGAAGTAACAGAAGCTAACCTTATTGCTGCTTTTATCTTTTAGCTAACTTTTACATTTTAATGTACCGGTAGTGGTTCTAGTTTAACCTTTAATCCACCATTTAGCTATCTTTAGCTACCATTCTGCACTTTTAGTTGCTATTTAGACTTTTACTACTTAATCATTACTTTAACCTTTTAGCAATCCTTTGGCTACTATAGCTAGCATTTGGTAAGTTTAATATTTAGCTAACATTTTACTGTTTTTAGCTGGTGTTTTGCTACTTTTAGCTTTCACGTGTTGCAATTTGTCAATGAATAAACATAAAAATGGAGAAGCTCTTATAGTTGCATAAGCAAAACTTTTTTTTTTTTTTTTCATCTTTGCACGACTTAGGATTTGTCACTGAATAGTTAAATGATTTTTTTTTTTTTAAATTTCGTTGCACACTAAATGTGTTGGAAAGGTTTGCTCGAGCTAAAATGAACAAAACTTTGTCTGATGAGGATAATTCTGCATATTTTTCTCCCAAACTGAATAAATTGTTCTGCATCATTGGTGCGTTCACAGATGTCCGACTTACACGTGTACACTAAAACCGCCCCAAACCACCACAAACTGATGATTTTTAATATGTGAGCTTAAAACAAGGCCAGAGTGGAGATTCTCCAGAACAACTTTCAGGACAGTTCCTGTTCCTCTTAAATCCTTCTTTAGTGAACACACCTAAAGACGGCACGGCACCTTGTTTACAACTCTTTTTTTGTTGATGCAGCACAAACTGCTCTTCTTTTGGAGGCACAATTGGCACCATGCACACAGAAATTTCTCTAAATGTTTTTTAATAATACTACAGTATGTTACGTAATACTTTGTTTTATGATGCGTCTCCTAAGCCTGTATCTCACTGAGACAGTTTGAAGACACTAAATTTTGAACTTAAATCTCATTGAAATGATAATTATCATACATGCTACTGTCCACTTTCAGCTTTGTTGTTGCTATTTTCAAAGCTCTTTCCACATTTTTAAATGTGCTTTTCCCATCAGATTGCATATGGCCTATTAAAACAAAATCACATTCAACAGCTTAATTTTTAGTAAAATTCCTTTTTTTTTCCTTTTTTTTTTTTTACATTGTACAACTCGACCCCCGTGACCCAAAATGGAAGAAGCGGGTAAAGATAATGGATGGATGGATGAATGGATGGATGGATTGTACAACTCCTGGGATCCTCAAGCTGCAAAAAAAAAAAAAAAAAGACTTCCAGCTTGTTGCCGGGTGAAAGACTGCTGTGGTGCGAGCATCCAAATCCCTCATCTAATTAATGTTTACACAACTGCAGGTAATGAAGTTCACGCTTGTCCGTGTTGAAAGGGGTCAAGTAGCTCGGGGAAGCCCATCTGAGTCGACAGTCTCCCGTGTGGGTGCATGTACGTATATCTATATAAATACACAGCCCAGTGAACTGGACACATCAGGAGGGATTGAGTGGAAAGTAGAAAGAAAAAGAAACAACTAATTACAAAACACTGGCCAGGGAGCAAATCAGTAATCAAATGATACGTTCTCAGAATACTTGATAAATAAAACAAACTTCTGGTTTTGATCCACGAGTATTTGCCAGTCTCTTTTTGTCACATTGAAGTGGTAAATATGAAAATGTTGAAACAAAAATGTAAAAAACATTAAGACCTAATATTTAATTAAATTATTTATCTTTATAGGAGGGGGGGGGAACCCATGATGGAGCACTTAGAGTTGTTTAAAGGCAGCTCTGTAATTTATTTGGCAGGGGCTTGTGAAAAGTGATGTGAACAGCTGTCTCAACAAAGACCTTTACCTCGTGTGGTTTTAAAGGGACTTCCAAGGCAAACCAGCCTTGGAAGTTATCTCACTTCATACAATGTAATAAAAAAACTTTGTTGATCATCATAATGACAGAAAATGGGTGCAGCAGTCAGCATTAAGACATTAGGATATAAAATAATAAATATGTTACCTGCTGCACATGTTGACAGGTCATGTGACTGTATTGTAATGATCACAACATTAAATTCAATGACATGTCTAGGGTGACATAAGCAAAGTGGGCTCATACAGTGATTGTATCTTCTCCTGCAACCACTTGAAACTGGACTGGAAGGTTTGTTGGCTCAGCACTAGAGTTGCTGTTAAAGTTGGTGGTTCCCAACCCTGGTCCTTGAGGAACGCCACGCTGCATGTTTTAGTAGTTTCCCTGTTTTGACACACCTGTGTTTAACAGGCTTCTGCAGAACTTGATGGAGTAATTAATTCATTGGAGCAGGGAAACAATTAAAACCTGCAGGATGGTGTTCCTCAAGGACCAGGGTTGGGATCCACTAGTTTAAAGTGATCCATGTTTACATAGGGGATGTTTGGGGGACTGTGGGAGGACCTTAACAAGGTGTAGGCAGCTCATAGATGTGTTTGGACAGGTGTTGTCCTACATCTGCACACACTATGATGTCAGGAGTTTTACAGAACAGTGGCAGGATTTATCCTGTCCCCTTGACACCTCAGTGCTCACGCACGATAATAAATGTGACAATGCAGAACCAAAATTAAAATCTGAATAAAACAATGAAAATATTAACACATTACTTGTCTTCCGTCCAAGTCCTGAGATTAAAGCACCGCTACAAATTAGAAGTGGCACCGCATCATTTGATTCAAATATACGGTAATACAGAGGGTAGTGATGCGGTTCTAAAACAGTTATTGATGCATCTCGATTATCTGCGATCATCAGGTTGGTGAAAAGTGTGGAAGCCCGTTTCCACCCATGAGAAGAAATAAAACGTCCATAATTTTGACTTTCAAAATCAAAATTTAGACATTTTGACTTAGTAAGTCGAAATTATGACACCCCATTGAATATTTTATTTATTTTCATTGGCACAAACAGGCTTCCATAGATTTATATTTCATGTGTAAGAAAATGTGCACCATAATCTCAGGTCGCTGACCAACTATTAGCGTAGATGCTAACTTAATATTCAAAACGCCATGGAAAAGCTAACACAATTAGCTACATGTTTATGACTGGAAATGTATATTCATATCAAATATTTTAAAGTCAGCAGTAAAGACAGTTGTGCTATGATTACTTTAGCTGCTGCCAAGCGTATAATCTTTAGTGTTCAGGTTAGAAAAGATGAAACAAAGGACAAATGGCAATGAGGTTTTCTTAATTTTTTTGTAGGAGCACAGATTATTGTACTAAAACTAATATTTGATTTTTGAAAATTGCTTCAGAACTATCCATGGCTGCAATTTGATCCATCTAAAAGCCAATTACTGTATAACCATCATATACCGGCTTTGTCTGCATGACGTCATGGCTGCCTACATATTAGCCAACTCGTAGCTTTGCTGATGCCAGTCATTGAGACATGATGCTGCACAAGCACTGATAATGCTGTCTCATTTGTCTGTCAGGCATTGCTTTGATTCTAGAAAGCTTCAGCAACTGCCTGATAACACCACATCACCACTCGTGATGCTACTTCTTGTGGCTTCTGGTGCTTGTTCTAAATATGTCAGCACTTTGCAAATCACCATGTGGACAAAGTAACACCCAAACCAGATCATTCCTTATCTTTTTTTTTTTTTTTTTTAGTGTTTGTCTACATTATATTATTATAATGTTGTTAAAGTGGCGTTATGCTGTTTGTCCAATTGTTTCCTATGGGTCTACTGAAGCAAGAGAACAATGTGAATTGCGTGGCACAGATGAATCTTTTCTAAAACTGGAGAGGCTTCTTCAAAGATTCGGAGGATTGGAGAGCGTGTATCTTACAACAAAAAGCAGATTTAGCGGTTGAGACTAGGATGTCGTAAGCAGCTTAAAGCCGCATGGAGAGGTCAGCGTTGGCAAGCCAATGGAAACAGCTAAAGCCAGAGACAGAGGTTGTTTAACACCCAGTGGATTCAAAAGAATAAAAGTCGACTAAGAAAAGATTTTTAAAAAAGTAGGATGTGCAGTTGTAAAAATAGATCCCGATAGAAGCAAAACTAGACCAAAGCAGTGACAGCGGGGCCGCAGAGGTCTCACCGTGTGGAGCAAAACCAAACGCGCCGCCGATTGTAGCATTCGTGCGTCATCAGAGTCTTATGAGGCCTAAGAGAAATAAGAGCTGAACCAAAGCAGGTTATGAGAGAAAACCACGATCTGGGTTCAAACAGCAGTTTTCCCGTCAAACTTAACCCTATTAAAAGCTGCCGTTTGTGACATTTTACAGCCATTTTGGTGCCTCTGCTTCTGTGTTGCGCTGGTTTTTGACGTTAATAATTTTTTTCATCTAATCTCATTTTGCGCAGGATGCCAGCCTGCTTACCTTTTCCTTTCCTAGCTGCCTATGACATCAAAGCGTGCATTCCGAGTCCATTAGCAGCATCACTTACACCAGATCTGCTGTGTTGCTAAATGCTTGGATGACCTCCCATCACTGGTGGATGAAGGACAGTTCAGTTCCTGGCACACCTCCGTTTGACGGCTGCATCTGCTCCTCCTAAGGAGCGATGCCACGCTTCAATCAATCACGCTGATGAATGTGCAGCACAGCTTGAGTGTTTCATACTGTACCTGCATCTTCATCCTCTCATCCTCCCACACATGCATCTTCTCTCTCTTTAGTCACCTTTCCCCTCAGGGTGGGGGGGGTGTTGAACCCCGCGCTGAAAGGTTTCTGACAGAGACGCGTTCCAGATTAATGTGCATATCTCTGCTGATTGATTCATTACATTAGTTTTATTCAGTCGGTTCAGTAGATTGATGCTGAGCTCCAGAAGCTTTTAAATTACAGCCACTCAGTTGAATTAATCACAAAGAACAAGCTTCACTTCGACGATGATGTCGACGCTCTCAACAACACAGTCGTTCTTATTAAAAAGCACGCTTGTTGTGCAGGAACACGAGGTAAACCTTGTTTTCGGTTGACGTGCGGCAATTTCTTGAAGGCTCAAACGTCTCTTCTCTGCACAAGAAGGGCTGCTTGTTTTGTGTGGTTCTCTCATTTTCGTCTCGGCCCGCTGCCGCTGCGAGATCAGCTCCTGTTAGCGTCTTTATTTAGGATCAGAGAGGGAATTCTGACACCTACACAAACAATTAGAGAATCGGAAGATTTCCAAACTCGGCGAGGAAAACTCCCAGCCATCTCATTTCAACCAGATAAAAAAAAATAAAGCAGACCAAAGGGTGAGTCATGTTTTCATTGGGCAGTTCGTCCAATTATCCTCCAGTGTCAGGAAGGCCTCGCAAGAGGTCTCAAGAATACTGACCCAGTTTGCTCCTGCATCAGTTTGTTCTCATTATTTTCAATGCACTTTCTCAACGTTCACAATCACTGCAGACTTCAGTGCGTCTTCACTGGATTGCGCTCTTCGTCGCGCAGCAGCGGACGTGCATTAATTTGCAAAATGTTCAGCAGCGTGATAACCAAAGAGGGTGCGACGTTTTCCTGCACGACATGAAGCTGACCCCACTCTTGGCACGTCAGCGGCACAACTTGATCTCAGGCAAAAAGTATGAAACTTGTCGACGCTATTGTGCCTTGAAAAAAGTATTGCACAATGTTATAACTCACACTTCAAAGCATTTTAATCTGATTTTACGTCATGAACAGAGTAACTCGTAATTGTGAAATGGAAGGAAAATGACATGTGGTTTGCATAATATTCTCCCACCTGCTGTGGGTCTCTGCAGCTCCACCAGAGTTTCCAATGATTTCTTGGCTGTTTAGTAAATTAACATCTTCTTTTCCTGGTTTGTCAGTTTATCTGGACGGCCATATCTTGATGTGGTTGTGCCGCACTCTCGCCATTTCCCATCTTGAGATGCCTGTCTAAATAAAAGTAAATAAAAAATGAAGGATGTTGGCTTGAACAGTGCTCCAAGAGATAAAAAATGTGTGTTATGTTATTAACTAATCCTGCTTAATTCACCAAACTTTATCCCTGACCTGTCCGGTGTGTTCGCTTTATGATGCTGTTTGATTATTACTGTGCAGAGACCTTCAAAAAGCTGAAATCAAATTACACATTGGACTCCATTTACTATATTGATGACTTCTGAAGGCCACTGGTTGCTCTGGATTCAACGTGAACTTAGCTGTGGCTGACAAACAAAAGGACGGCAATTGTGTTGAAAACAAAAAGATGGTTCTATAGTCACTGATGTATGGAAGCCCATTTCTGTTATGAAAGAAAAAAAAAAGCCCAATAGGAAGTCATAATTTTGAGTTTTAAAGTCATAATTAAGAGACTAAAAGTAATAATTTTAGTTCTAAAGTCATAATTATGAGGGAAAAAGTCATATTTTTGAGTTTTAAAGTCATGATTAAGAGAATAAAAGTCATAATTTTAGTTCTAAAGTCATAATTATGAGGGAAAAGTCATAATTTTGAGTTTTAAAGTCATAATTATGAGAATAAAAGTAATAATTTCGACTATTCTAATTTAGTTTCAAAGTTTGTCCCTTGCCTGACACCGTCTACAGGGGTGCAACTTCCTGTCGGACGTTGATTTTCCAGCATAGCACATGGATTCATTCATTCAATGTACGTCCCTCTGCCTTCAAACATTAATTCTTTTAAAATAAATAAATAAATAAATAAGTAAGTAAATAATTCTTTTAAATTATTTAAAAAAATGAACAAATAAAATAAACATAAACATAAAGGTATGTAATGTATACATCTTTTCATCGCCACTTTAGTATTGAAGCCCATTTCCACTACAAAATAAAAGCCCAACAGGAAGTCATAACTGAATTTTTAAGTCATAATTACAAGAATAAAAGTTGTGATTCTGACTTTTATTCTTGTAATTATGAATTTAAAACTCGAAATTATGACTTAAAAAGTCAAAATCATGACTTCCTGTTGGGCTTTTATTTTTTTCTTTCATGGCGAAAATGGGCTTCCATACTGATGTTCAAAAAATTAGCTGTCAAAATCAGTGTTATTCTTGTGTCTGTTTGGTTCTTACAGTTACTGTCATCTTGAATAAACATATTTTTTCTTCTTAAATCTAATTCAACTAGTCATGCATTACAACTGAATGAAGATTTGACATAATAATGGGAATATAAATAATTTAAAATTGGCAATGAGAAGACAATTTCAGCAACGTCTGTCCCAATAACATTTCAGGGAAAGCGTGTTATCAAACAGAGGGAAACTGGGTTACAATCTTTGTTAAATGGCCTCTTTCTTCTGAAAGTGTTTTTTTTTTTTTACTGCACAGTACACACTTAAATTCAAATATTTCCTGTCTGACAGTAGTTTTGAGTAAAACCTTACCCTTGCAAGCCACGTTTCACTAGAAAGGAATTTCTCTTCATCACCAAACACTATGCAGAGGAGCAGAACATTTAGTTTTCCCTGACACAGACAACCTTTTGCAGCAGTATCTGGTTTTATGAACGTTAAATAATAAGAACGAAGCGGAGACAAGGGGCTTGGTTTCACAGCACACAGATCTGTTAGAGCGAGATGCAGCGGATGAATGAAACAGGCTCAGTGTTGAACATTTAATTCTAACACGGTGATAAAAGAGACAAATTAATGGAAAGGGGGGAAATTACATTTAAAGTTGAAGCTTGAACAAAGCTACACTGAAAATCTAAAGTTATATACAGTATTTTAACCTGTTAAAATTTAGACTAGCTGCTTGACTATTTGTAGTACGTGGAAGTCTACTCTAAACTGTGGTTTAAAGCTAACACATAAACTTACCTTTTAACATTTCTTTGTGAAGTGGGGTTCGTTGGAAAGGTTATAAACTGTCGATATCTTACTTGTTGTAGATTGCTCTTTGTGGAAGCTTGTGTTGGGTGTCGTTCCTCAACCTGTTTTGCTCTTTACACTTAAACCCGTCTGCCTAGCTGGTTCTATCATGTTCTGCACTGGTTCAAACCCAGGTACAGACAGACATGGGGAACTCAGGGTTAAAATATTATTTATTTTTGGATAAACAAAAGCGGTTGTGGCAGAAAGAAAAACTTGCATAACACACAGGAACAGCGAGACACGGAGGAAACAGAGCATGAACGACTGTGGGAAGCACAATCCACAGACAACGAGGAAACACAAAGACACTAACGAGACATAATGATGAACAGCTGGGGATAAATGAGGCAGAGGTGAGAGTGGCAGGAGCTGCAGCTGACTAACATACTAGGAAGGCTGAAAACAAAACAGAACTAAAACACAAGGATCTCAAATTCTAAATGCAAAACACACACACAAAAAAAACCAGATTCCCACAGGTTCTGTTTTACTGGGATTTTATTAATCGCAGCAGATTACAGGATGCAGTATAGGTGCATTTCTTTTTGGTATGTTGCTTGTGCTGATTGTTTTTTAACCCGTTGTGGTCACAGTAGAGCTGTCATTTCTAACCCGGGCCCTAAGCCCGGACCAGCCTGACCCAAATTTGGGCCGAGTCGTGCCATGATAATGTGCTGTATGGGTGGGCTGGGTCGGTGTTGGGCTTTTTGTTGTGTCAGCAGATCAGCCGCGGTCCAATGGCAACATGGCTTGCCATCCATTTCAATTCTATGGCAAAATGGCTTGCCATACCTTCCAACTATATGGCAATGTAGCTTGCCATACATCCAATTATATGGCAAAATGGTTTGCCATACTTTCCAATTATATGACCACATGGCTTGCCATATTTTCCAATTATATAGCAACATAGCTTGCCATACTTTCCAATTATATGGCAAAATGGCTTGCCATACTTCCAACTATATGGAAATGTAGCTTGCCATACTTCCAATTATATGGCAAAATGGTTTGCCATACTTTCCAATTATATGGAAACATGGCTTGCCATACTTTCCAATTATATAGCAACATAGCTTGCCATAAGGCAAAGAACGTTCATACTCAGTAATCCAGGTGTCAAATCTGATAACTCTCAATCAGGTCATCTGGACAGTTTCTTTTTAGTAGAAA
>JARVGS010000761.1:20446317-20460234 GCA_031762315.1 Hypsolebias antenori | reverse complement strand
ACAGATAAGATCTGGCCTCCATTCAAAGTGATGTTTACAGCTAAGGCCTCAAACTGGTTTGGGATTGTTTTAGCAGATACAAGACTATAAACCAGATAATCTATGATGTAAATAGCGACTCCACCCCCCATTTTTTGATGTTTTTTTGTTAAATCCATTTATTACCAGATCGTTATTCAGTACAGGTTTGTTGTGCCAAGTTTCAGAGATGGTTATGTCTGCCCCAGAAGAACTGCCGAGAATTTTCAAGGCATTAAGTTTTTTCAGAAGGTTACGAATGTTTACATGCAGGAAATGAAGACCTGATATGTTTTTAAAGTCATTTTGTGTGCTTGGGCTGAATCCCTGAGAGAAGTAACAACATTATTATCAGACATTTTCTTGAGTTTTTTGTGACTGGTGTGTAATTACAGGAGTTAATAGTGTGACAATTATCCCCATAATTGAACCATGAGAAACATTAATGAAGACACGATCATTCAGAACCCCAAAACAGTGAAAGTAGCAGTGATGGGCAGATCCATATGTGTTAACAAGAGTCAGTGATTCCAGTTAGTCTGAGATCTGAAAATATTGACAATAACATGAATGGTGCAGAAAAGACTCAGACCGTAAAGCGTCACAAATCAAATGGTTAAACAAATCTGACGGGGTGGCCCAAATGTAGTTTGAGTTGGGCTGAGTGGGGCTCCAGCCCCACTGTGAAGATGAATGGATGTGTGAAACAGAAGCTGGGTCCAGAATCAACAGGTAGAAATGGATAATTTGCAGCAAATAGCAGAGCAAGCTGCCAGAAAATCCTCCTGAACTGAAAGGCATGGTCCTAGCTCGTTTCAGGTCAGCAGGGAACAACAGCGTGATCCGGAATAAAATTATTCCTATCCAGGTGAGTTTGGATGGAAGCCTGCAGCAACTCCGATGCAGACTTCGGACTTCTCTCGAGCACCATACAGCGCTTCTGCTCCACACTTCACTCTGCTCGTCTGCTCATCAGAACCCCCAGAGCATGGGAGACTACCCTCGGTGAAAAACGATGATACTGACCAGAGAGGATGAAGACTTCACTGATCCGGTGCTGCTCCAGCCCGGCTCCGGCGCTCCACAGTACGAGAGGCACTCCCGGCAAAAAAACGGCGAGGCTGACCGGAGAGGCTGAAGTCGTAACTGGTCCGGTTCTGCTCCGGTCCGGTTCCGGCGGTGCTTCTTAGCAACAGAGCGTCTCCTCCAGGTGAACACAGCGATTCCTACGGAGGTGGACAGTCCTTCGTTTAAAGGTAACAGGCTGCTCACTGAGGCTGAGGCCGGCTCTATTGAAGACGAAGTCCCCCATAGCCAGCTCTCTTCGGATTTGGACCAGTCTGGGGACACAAGTACACTTCCCCCACACCGAATAAAGACACCATGAGGCCAGTCCAACAGAAAGCAGTGAAAAGGTCAGCAAAATACCTCCATGCGATTCTTGTCGGAACCAGGTAGAACCACAAGGTCCAGATGAGAAATTTGGTTGGGGTCCAGAGAGAGTGAGAGAGAGAGAGAGAGAGAGAGAGAGAGAGACAAAAAAACACCGGACATCGTGGGATGGCTCCCCAGCTTGAGGAGTCACCTGGCCGGCAGTTTTGAATGTTTATTATCAGTTTTAGCTAGTTTAAGCTGATTGCTGTACTCCTGCACACCCCCCCCCCCCCCCCCCGAGCTTAATCACGACTGCTTAGTCACAGAAACAACAGTTTTGTTTAGCAGACTGAAGGCCTTTTAGCTTTTTAATCAATTTCCTTTGGCTAAATTTGATGGCAGACTCATACGTCACTGGCATAAAGCATCTGCGTGTGTAGATTTTCAGATTAAATAGAGTGTGAGGAGGAGAGGCGCACTAATGCAGTCCGGTGTTTGCCTGAGCTGGGCTTTAGTCTGCCAACTTAATGCTGATGTGCTGTCAAATAGCAGCACTCAGAGCTTTCGCCACATCAGTTATAATGACATGACCTACAAAGAGCCAGCACTAATGCACCATAGGGGGGAACATAGACCCTATGACCCTCTGAAACACACAAATCACACACGCACGTCTCTGCAGATGTGACAGATAAACATTCATGTGGGCATCCAGTCACTGCTCAGGAATGCATGCACTGTTTTGTTGTTTATTGCACTCCCCTCGTTTACCTTTTCAACGGACTGAGCATCAATACAGTATAACATGAATTGTAATTCTTAGTTTTTGGTATTTTGATAGGAGCTTGTGTAGTATTCAAACAGCTGTCTTCAAGTAAGTAACATGCTGGTTGTGGGAACACATCCGTGTGACTTTGCTCTCTTTCCTTGATGCATATAGACAATTTGAAGTGCAATGCTGAAAACATAACATTCCACTGTTTAGCACCTTGGTCGGTAGACCTCCATATACAGTCTTGCCTGGATCTACACACTAGCATTTTGCTGCATAAGTGTCACAGCACCATCCTGTCACCTCACTATACTTTCACTTCTCCTGACTTCAAGCGAGCCGACCGCCGTCCACGGGATCCAAATCTGGAGCCCGCTCCTCTGCCTGACTACTAAAAACAGTCATAGATTGACTCTAGATTACTCTCAGTGCCTCTGAGTACTAATAGTAGAGCAGACTGTCCTGACATGGCATTGCATGCTCAGCTGTTCACTTCTGTCTGTTTCCTCTTCTGGGACATGGGAGTGTGTGTTTGTGTGTGACTGTTCCTGCGCATGAATAGCACACACAAAGCCTGGGTCAAATCAGACCTTTTAAAATCACAACTTCTGCTTGTTATAGTTTGCTGGAAGTACCAAAATGATGGGTTTTAGCATATTAATGCATACAATTTTTTGTTAATTGACTCATTGTAAAGGTTTTCTGTCAAGACTCCAAAGTACAGTTTCAACTACATGTACAGTCTTTTGACTTAACATTTTGACAAAAGAATTTACATTTCTTTGAATAAAAAGTTTGAGATGTTCTGATCAACACTTCTAAGTGTGCTTGCTGAATTTGAAGAACCAGCTGGCCTTATAAAGAAAACCAGCAGAAAAACGAGCAGCTGACTGGCCTTTGTAAATAAATAAATCCAGTTTCCCTTTACTAGTTTCTTACCCTCTGGTGCTGCTTCTGAACTTATTTTAAAACTCCTTACAGATATTTCAACTAGCTAATTTTTAGTCTTTTTTCACTCAGTAAAAACATTAATATTAGCCACTTGGCACTGGTTTATTGATTGATTGGCTGAAAACAATATTAGTTCAGGATACTCAGACATGGATCAAATTGCTCAAACTGAAATTGACCTATTTTGGACAGTAGCTACTTGGTTGGTGCAGCTATTTAAAACAGTTAGGAATGCATGATATTATCATCATGGTATCGGTATCGGCGGTTATTAGCGATACAGTTAAATATCGGACATCGGCCCATTCCATCAAAGTAACTCACCGGTATTAGATCCGTCTTTAGCTCGTTCTGTTTTATTTAAATGACCTTTCATTAAATCAAACAAAGTTCACTATGAGACATATATGGTCCAGTTTCTGTCTATAGAACCAGAAGGTTCTAGTCATGGTTCTGTTTTAGTGTGGGTGATGTTCTCCCCCAGAGAATCAGCTGTTTGGGTCTTCTCTGCAGTCCGATTATCTCCTTCCTGTCAGGCTTGCCGTGCGCCTCCATCAGAGGTGGCGTCCCTCAGGGTTCTTGCGCGCTGTTGAGTTTAGATTTGTGAAAATGTACAAATTTGCACTGTTTGAGTGTTGTCATTGTGTTAGAGAGAGTAAATGTCATGAATAAATTTACATTAAACATAATCCAAGTTGAAGTGTTGCATCATTTTCAGCCCCCTTTTTGGCATCTGCATTTGGTAGCAGGCCAAACTGACAAAGACCATGCAAAATAATGTAGTATTTTAATTCCACAGCAAAGTTATGTGGTCTCTGTAAGTAGGTGTAAGGAAAAATATTGGTATTGGTATCAGTTATCGGCCAAATAAGTTTTAACATATCGGCATATTGGATATCGGCCAAAAATCCAATAATGTGCATCCCTAAAAATAATAATAACAAACAAACAAATATATGAATAATGTGTTAAATAACAAAGTTGATCATAGAGTTCATATAAATGTCACTAGTTTGGCATGTATCACAATATTTTTTCTGGAGGAGTGCCTGAAAGAGAAGTTAAAACTGAGCAAATGCACAAGAGGGGCTGCAGTAATAAAGAATATGAGCAACATTACTACTGTTGCAGTATAGTTTCAGAATAAAACTATTTTAAAAATGGCTTAACACTTAGAAAACCATTAAAATTGGTCTATATTATTGTTCAGATTTTGGGTATTGCTAGAAAACCTGAACCAGTTTGAGTTTTATCCAATAAATTGGACTTAAATCTGTTTTCAGGCAGCTGTGTGGATAATTTGACCCTCATTTGTTTTGATCATATTGTCGTGTTCTGTTCACTGACCTGTCGTAAAGCCCATCCTCATGGAACTTAAAGCGAAATACAAACAAGTGTAGCCTAAATGATCACATTTAATTAAGTCCTGCTTATTTGAGACAGTTAAAGACACTTTTCTTTTTACATCACCTGAATCTTGAGGAAATAAGTGTTAATTTCTTCTAGGAGATGTGAGAGTAAGAAGTCAGGTTGGATTTGAACCGGAACGAAGAAGCTCCCATCCCTACCTTTGCATCGACTTCCGAACTCTTCACGGTGAGTTTAGATCACTGTTTTGGAAGCAGGTGCTGAAGGTGTGCATTTGCTGTTCTCAACATAAAACAAACCTAAAAACATGTGAACCAAGTTTTTAAAAGGTTGTAGTTGTTCTTCTGAAGACATCCAGATGTTTGTGCACTGCATCTTTACATTATTTTACATGTTGACCTTTAACATTTGTTCAAGGACTTTTAAAAACAAGTGGGATACTTCATCACTTTCTACACTGAATAAAAATGTAAAAAACTGTAAAATTGTTGCAGTTTGCTTGGCATCCTCCAGAGCTAGGCTATAGCTGATGCAAACGGCCTCGCTGTGTGTGTGTGTGTGTGTGTTGGTGTGTGTGAAAGAAAGGTCACTGACAAAGCATGTCTACTGTGTGATCCCAGATGAAAGGCTTATGAGTAGGCGGCTGTGTCAGCAGCAACTGTTTGGATATCGCTGTGTTGGTGTCAAGATTCCCACCGAGCTTGTCCCGGCCAAACGATTCTCCAAGCCTAATGAGCTTTTGAGGAAAAAAATAGAGGGAGAACATCTCGTACATGTTCCATGTTTTGAAAATATGTATGTGTGTGTGTGTGTGTGTGTGTGTGTGTGTGCGCAGCACGACTGGGCTGTGGTTCTCCATCGTCCAGCTCTGGTACTGAAAGGAGGGTTCACAGACTACTCAGCTTCCAGAGATACCTGCACTCGTCTCGCCTGCTGAGGGGAATCGCCCAGCAGATCCCCCTCCCCATCCTCGATGAAGACTATAGTGGACAGGCTAGAGTATGGCACACATCCCGCATAGAATAACACCCAAATGCAATATATAGAAGTGTGTGTTTGCATTTTTATTTTATTTTACATCTATTATTTTGTCCCTTTCCCTTCCCCCCTCTTGTAGTGCATGTTGGAGAAAGTTGGCAACTGGAATTTTGACATTTTCCTCTTTGATAAGTTGACAAATGGTAAGTAGAACATCTGAAGTAGTAGTTTATGTCACAACACTGACAGCAGAATGCAGCTTCACCTGGGCTTTAGATCTAAAGTGTTGGTGCCATCTACTGGACAGACATGTAGCAACTGATGGGAATGTAATATGCGTATATTGCAGTATTTTGTTTCTTTCTGTTTAAAGCATCCTAGTAAAGCTGTAAATTTCCACTCGGGCTGTCATTTTGATCACGGTTGCAGCTGTAGTCAAAGTAAGTTCCTGTTTGTGCTGGAGGCCGCGCTCTGAGACCTTGGATCAGCGGCGCTCCACACCCCGAGCCTGGATCGGTCCAATCGAACTGAGATGTTCGTTAGCTCCCCCGCAAGTGAATAAATATCTCTGCAGCGAGATTCCTGCGTGCGCTCTCCTGCAGACTGCTTGGACACTCTGTGTGACTCGTGCCATGTTGCGATAAAATTCAAAGACCATTTTTTAAGACTTTTTTATTTATTTATTTTTTATTTTACCTGTTTCTGTGTTGAGGCAATTCAAAGTAGAAAAATACACAAGTACAAAGTTTAACCCTCTTCTATCACAACTTTACTGAAACTGATGCACCCCATCTATTAGAGCAAACAAAATTAAGACTCAGTAAAGTTGAATTCGAGTGTGAATGTGAGTGCTCTGATATTTTTTCATCTTGATGCAATTTGAAGCAGAATGCAGAAAACAGTTAAAAACTTTGTATCGCAGTGGTTGAAACTTGAAAGTCACTTTTTCTCTATGTGAACTACCAATTAAACACATCAGACTCTCGATGAATACATATCACACATAACTGCACATGTCCTACTGACAACAGTCTCCAAATGTTTTCCTGCCTCTAGATATTTTGAAATTTATATTTATGCTTCAGGGATAAATATAAAGAAAATTAAAAAAAATGAATAAGAAGAGAGGCATTCACTGTAACATTAAAAATAAAACTAAGAACTTCTCACAAATTGTGAAAACATTTATGTTCAGGGAACAGCCTGATCACCCTGACTTTCCACCTGCTCAACCAGTATGGCTTGGTGGAGCTCTTCCAGCTGGATATGGTCAAAGTCTGGAGGTTCCTGGTCTTGGTTCAGGAGGACTATCACAACGACAACCCTTATCATAACTCTGTTCACGCTGCAGACGTCACACAAGCCATGTTCTGCTTTCTGCAGGAGCCCATGGTGAGACTTTTGGCTTCTTTTATGTTCCAAGTTTTTCTCTGAAGCTATTTCTTTGATCATTGGTAAATTTCCAGCTACTTTAAAGAAATACTATTTGATTATTAATGAGTTCTCATAATCGTTTGTGTAATTTTTCCCTTATGAATGCAGCTTGCAAAGTCTCTAACATCCTATGACATCCTGCTGGGACTTCTTGCAGCAGCCACTCACGACCTGGACCACCCCGGGGTCAACCAGCCTTTTCTCATCAAGACCGACCACTATCTAGCAACACTCTACAGAGTAAGACACATGCAGCCTGACTAACTTACAACAAGAAAGACGTGCCGTGTTTATTTTGTATAAAGCGTCCCTCTTTTAACTCTCAGAATACCTCAGTTCTGGAAAACCACCACTGGAAGTCTGCAGTGGGTCTCCTCAGAGAGACCGGGCTGTTTTCTCATTTACCCATGGAGGACAGGTCAGTTGGGTTCTGGAGTAACTTCTAACAAATGAGTCGGTTGTTGCTTGAAAATCATTCACTTTGTTGAACTGATTTTTCTGAAACGCCAGTGTCAACATGGAGAGAGATTTGGGCTCTTTAATCCTGGCCACGGACATCAGCAGACAGAATGACTACCTGTCCAGGTTTCGTACGCACCTTGACCAGGACAACCTGTGCTTGAGCAACGCCAGTCACCGTCACTTCGTCCTGCAGGCCAGTTACACCCCGTCCTTTTTCTTATAAGATCACTGGGCTTGAGGGTGTTGGTTTAAAATGATTGGTTCTGGTTTCCTGTCCCCACAGATGGCCCTGAAGTGTGCAGACATCTGTAACCCCTGCAGACCCTGGGAGCTGAGCAAACAGTGGAGTGAGAAAGTGACAGAGGAGTTCTTCCAACAGGGTATCTGTCTGCGTCACCGTCATTCTGTAACGGCAATACGCTTTAAAAGTTAATTAATTCAGTACGTTTTGCTTAATTGATGCAGGAGACATTGAAAAGAAGCACAAGCTTGAAGTCAGCCCAGTTTGTGACAGAGAGGCAAACACCGTTGGCAACATTCAAATAGGCAAGTTTGGCAGCTGTGATCGATATTTGCATTTATAACTTGTAATTAATATTAAAGCTAATCCGCATCTGTCCCCTCCAGGTTTTATGACCTACGTGGCAGAGCCGCTGTTTGCAGAGTGGGCGCGTTTCTCCGACACACGTCTGTCCCAAACTATGCTGGGCCACATGGGGCTGAACAAAGCCAGCTGGGGCGGCCTGCAGCAGGAACAGAGCCCCGGCTCAGAGGAGGCGGAGCCTAGCGCAGCCGCCACAGACAGCGCTGCAGCAGCAGCGACGGAAAACAGCTCCAAAGAAATACCTCAGGGAAGCAGAGAATCCTGACACTCCTCGTACGCCCTTTGGCCTCCTGAACTCTGACCCCTCACCATGATCTGATGATCCACCCTGCAGCTGACCTTCCTAACACCTTTTTTTTTTTTTTGGTCTCGTTGCTTTGGCCTCCCATCCTGATAAACCACTGATTTTATTTAATTTATTTAATTCCTTTTTGGCATAGAGCAATACATAGATACCTCATTTGGCTACTGCTGTATTTTCTTTTATTCGCTTTATTTATTTGACTGTATTTTTTGGCATTACTGACTTAATGCCACTTTATTATTTTTTTTTGTTGTTGTTGCTGTTGGTGAACCTTAAGGGGAAAGCAGTATAAACTGAAAACAAAAGAAGACTTTTGGTATTTTGAAGTGCCATTTGAAAACAAAATAGTTGAAGAATGATCTGAACTGAGACAAAGTGGAGTAGATGTGGGGCCCTCCTGAGACCTTTGAGTATGATGTTGGATTTGTTTTGAAGATTCTTCCTTATGTAAAAACAGAAAAAAAAAATGTGACAAGCCCAGTCCTTCTGCTGCCTCTACAAAGACTGTTTACGCATCACCTTATGGTTTTTCCTTGAACTGAAGTGAAACATGTCGGCTCCACGGTTTGCCTTCAAAGCACAGATTATTCAAACAGACCAGATGCCATAAATGACTCCACCTGTGCTACCATGCGTTCCTGCACTCCTGAACGATGGCGACGATGTTGGATGTGCAGCTTTGTTTCCTACATCCTGTAAAAGGTATTATCACATAAATGAGTCCTCTTTTTTTTTAATATATATATTTTTCTGGATCATCCAGTCCTGGTCAAATTCAGGGAGTCTCCCTGTTGGATTGGAGAGTGGTCAGTCTCACCTGGAACATCACTCCATGCAACTCGACTCGCTCAGGGTTTTGCAAGTTTTATTATTTTGAAGAGGGAGAGGAGGTGACTGCAGACGGTGCGAAGTTGCTCGGACAAACATCGAGGCTCCCTCTAAGCAGAATGTCTCTCACAGCCACATGAAACCTAACGGACTGCTCGACTGATGCCTTACATCTATGCACAAACTATGCTAAGTGACCAAACGGACTCCTGTTCCCATCAAGTGCATGGTGTGCTCGTCTTTGAATGCACTGTCCAATCCCTTTGCCTTCTTGTTGAGGTGCTTTTTTTTTTTTTGTTGTATGGAAACAAAACGGTCGAGTGACTTTTGAACATTCCATTTCTTTGTTGGGTTTGTCTGGTTTTGATCCTGTACAGTGGCACACGTGTTTGCGTTGGAACATTTTGAACGAGAACAGGTGCTTTTCTTACTTTAGCTGATAACGTATTTTTGCTGTAAGTGCTGTAAGACTGTTGAAACTGTTTACAATTTGTTGCGACTGCCATTTTTTGGGGGGGGGGAAGACTTCGGTGTCGAGCCAGATTTTGTATAGGCTTTGCTGTATTGACCTTTTTGATACATGCCTGTTGCAGTTACGATTTGAATAATAAAACCTGTTGAGTTTCACAAGTGTGGAGCCAAATACTTGAGTCGACGTCTCCAGTTCGCCTCGTTTCATCACTGTTTAACCTGGAGACACGTTTAATTAAGACTGAGCATTTATTGAAGGAATGCACATCACCTGCAGCCTTTCAGGCCAGTTTTAGATCTATGGCAGTGGGCCCAACCCAAGTCCTTGAGGAACACTATCCTGCATGCTTTGGTTTTATTGCTCCAACATACCCGATTCAATGAATTACTTTGTGTTCTGCAGAAGCCCGTTAATCACTGTCAAAGCAGGGAAACAACTAAAACATGCAGGATGGTGTTCCTCAGGGATCAGGATTGGGAACCATTCAGCTATGGAAAGGAGTTGTAGCCATTTTAGTCAAATCTTATGCAATCTCAAGTGATTTGCTAGCTCTTGGACTATGTGCTAAATGTGGATAACTGTCAGCTACTACCACACCCAACTTTAGCCCATTCTCTGTAAAATCAACGAGTTGTAGCCATTTTTGTTTTTAGCTCAGCTGGCTGTCGCCATCTTAAAAACACAAGTGTCAATCACTTTCTAAAACATTCAAATTCATATTTTGCTCATTTTTGCAGTCCTGTGATGATTATTTAATAGAGTTTCAGCCATATAATGTCACAACAGAGTAAGATTGCCCTTTTTAAAGCCAAAATTTTATGTTCAGGAGACATTTTAAATGGCAATTTAAAGATTATTAGCAAATAAGCTTAAAATAAAAAAAACATGATTAAAAACCACAAATGAGAGTCAGGCAATTTCAACTTTTATTAAAAGCTTTGAAGATTCAAACATTACAATTTTATCCGTAAATTAAAAGTCTCTGCTAATGCATCCAATCTTCCCTTTACAAAGCGTCGACTTAAAGAACAAAGCTCTAAAACTTTTCATTTCTGGCTTAAATTTAGGCGTGTACGCTTAATTAAAACTGTTTTTCATTTAATATACTGTCAGAACAGTGAACAATAGGCAACTCCTGAACATCAGTAGGAATTGATAACAACAGCTCATTAAGATCTATAAACTTAGAGGCTTTTCTTAATTTAAATGAGATAAAAAAAGACAGGGCAGTCTTGGAAAATGTCAAATGTAGCAGTACCAAGTGGAATGTCTTTGGATCTTAAAGGCAAATAAAATTAACACAAAAAATACTTCAATCGAGGGGCAAACTGTAACAAACCTTGAACATAATGTGCCGCTCGCAGAACAGAGAACCTATAAATTAACAAAACAGATCTAAAACAACTCATTAAAAACAGTAATTACAGTATTAAAAACCCTCCCAATCTTAAATCAGTCCTAAGTTTGTGTCTGTGTTTAAATAATACCGTGTGAAAATCACCATGTCAGAAAATGCTGCTTTCTTCAACATACTGTATATGCTTTTTGGCTTTTAACCACCCCCTTAAAAAAAGGGGGCAAAACTGATCACTTCTTCAATGTGCAATACACAACTAGTGTTGACGTTTACAACAGAAAATTATGTTCGTAAAGCTAGAGGTTGTTACAAAAGTGCAAAATGCAGTCAGGATGATCACATCAGACGACTGGTATTTGGGCCAGCCAGAAGATTTCAGGATAGATACCGAAACGAGACCCTTTGAGAGAGCCCACAGAACATCTGGATCACCAGCCCGGGCTCGACTGATCAGAGAAACTTTCTCTTTCCAGTTTGTTTCAACATGTGCTGCCCAAACTGTGAAAAACCAAGAGACAACAATTAAAACTAGAGAAACTGAATTTCCTGCGAAAATGCAGTGTGAATGCTTATTAACACGGCAGAACATGCTGAAAAACAGCTAAAATGAGCTAAAACAAAACATGCTGGAAAGTAGAAGAAATGGAAAAACAAGCTTAAATTAGTAGAAGAAAGCAGAAAGAACATATTTGCTGAATTAGGTTTAAATAACCAGAAATTACCATAAAGATTAGGAAACTTGATTAAAAAAAGCTCAAGTTAGCAAAAGTAGCTAAAGACGCAGATAAAGAATAGAAAGACAGAAGTAGATAAAGAAGCTTAAACTACCAGAAGGAAGCAAAAAGAGCTGAAATTAGGCCCCAAAAAAGTGGAATTAGCTGAAAAGGATTAAATTAGCATAGAAACAGCTAAATAGTAGATGAAATAGCTGAAAGTAGCAGAAATACCTTGAAAGGAGCATAAGCTTAAATTAGCAGAGAAAAGTTAATTAGGATGAAGGTAGCAGAAATGACCACGAAAAACTTGAATCTATCTGAAAACAGCTGAAATTAGCTAAAAAAAAAAATGCTGCAAAGGTAGAACAAGCTTAAATTAGCATAAGAAAGTAGAAAGAACACATTTGCCCAATTAGGCTGAAAGAAGCAGGAATGAGCAGAAAACAGTGGAAATTATCAGATAAAAGTGGAAATTTGAAGATTAAAAAAAAAAAGCTGAACAGTAGCTAAAAATCAGAAAGAAGCTTAAAATACCAGAAGGAAGTGGAGAGAGCATATTTTTGCTGAATTAGGCTGAAAAAAGTTGAAATGAGAGAGAAAAATGTGGAATTAGCCGAAAAAGTTAAAATTAGCATAAAAATGGCTTAATAGTAGCAGAAAAGGCTGAAACTTGCATAAATAAGCTGAAAGGAGCACAATAGGCTGAAATTAGAGAAACAAGTTAGAAGAAGCACAAAAATGTCGTAGTAGTTAGCAGAAAGAATCTAAATGGAGAACAAAAAGGCTGAAAAAACAGATTAAATTAGCTGAAAGACTTCATTCACACAACTACCAGAACATGCCTAACAGTTCTCCACATGAAGAGAACTCCCCAGCTGTAAACCAGACGAGAAGAAAAGCACGTTTCTCACCAGAGGGGGTTCAGTTTGAGGTTTCACCTCTGGGACAGGAAGTCTGAAATCGTCCTTGTCTTCCTGTCCACTGCCTTGCTGATAGCGATGAGCGAACTTGCGTTTCAGGGCTTCAGCGATGAGAGCCGCAGCGTCTACCGGCTCCTGTGACTTCGCCTTGACCTCGTATTCCCCCGGACGACTGGGAGAACGGAACAAGGCGATAAAAGCACTGAACACTACAAGAGTTGATTTTTTTTTTGGTCACTCAGCATCATAATTAGAGTAAAGGTGACTAAAGTTGAAACGGACCTTTTCACAGAGCGCAGCTTCACTTTGTCGATGTCCTTTAAGATCTCAAGCATGCTGGGGATTTCTGCCGTCCTTGACTCCAGAGCTGCCGGATCATTCACCTTCCTTCCTCTGCGCTCTTTTATCAAATCAATGGCTGAAAATGTCCTCTGTAATCCTGGTGGTGGAGGAGGAGGAGGGGGTGGTGGAGGAGGAGGAAGAGTACCAGAAGGTGGAGGAGCCCCTGTAGCAGCTGCTGGAGAAAAGGTAAAGAAACGTCAAAGCTGTGTAACATCTAAGGTTCTGCTGCCACCTAGTGGTGAAGACACAGAGTTACACATGAAACCAAACAAACTGCACCTGACTGTGCAGACTTTTCCTGAGCCAGGACGATCTGAGCTATCTGGGCTCGAAGTTTCACCAGTTCACTCTCCAGAGCGCTGATTTTCTGGATTGCCTCATCGTTCGCGGCTGATGCCCCCTGCGGGTCTGAAGCCCCCTGATGCAGGCTGGGTAGTGAGCTCTGACGAGTGAGGAGTTTTCTCCCAGGATGGGGTCTTTGGGTGCGAAACACGAGCCCCGGTGGAATTCCTGCCCTGTTTCAATGAGGCAAGAAAGACAAACATGTTAAAAAAAACAACACTTTCCACAGTTCCCAATCTAGATCTAGAAAACTTTTCTTCTGGATTATTATGATCTCACCGGGGTCTGCCAAGGTAATCATAATCATCATCTTCTTCATCTCTGTCAATCCAGGCAATATCAGCAAGTGAGGCCACCAGGCCCACTTGCTTCCTGGTGCCGATAAGGACACCAGAGTCCTCGTTGTACGGGAAAAGCTGCCAGAGATGATAAACTTATATTTAAGACTTGGAAAAGATAAAAAGATAAAAAGCATATGCACACAAACGTGCATCACATATTTACATTTTTATCAACTTCAAGCACATCTGAAAAAGCTAAGTCTGGTCCTCTGGACATTCAAAAACAAACAAAAAAGTAGAAACATTTCGTCTTTCGCCCAAAAGACTTCCTCAGTCTGAGCTGCTGTATTCAGCTCAGTCTTATAAATAGCACCTCTCACAGTGGATCAACCAG
>JARVGS010000761.1:20421305-20437552 GCA_031762315.1 Hypsolebias antenori | reverse complement strand
AACGAGGTATGCAGTGACCGGGGATCGAACCCGGGACCTTCCGGTCCTGAGCCGGCCGCCTTGCCTCTACACCATCTTGGCCCCATTACAAATAACCATTTACACATTTTCAGGATTTTGTTGTCCTTAATTAAATTCATTCAGCTGCAGCATAATTACAGGCGTACACAATGAATAACACTGTACTCCAGTAATGAGAACATTTAGCACTTTTTTGTTTTGTTTTGTTAAGAAGGATATTAGTTTCAGTCTTTTATTCTGTTTTTTTTTTTTTTCTCTCATCCTGAAGGAGCACATCGCCTGGGGAGACCAAGCTGCTGGCCTCTGAGATCTATGAGATTTTGCAGTCAGCCGGTAAAGAAGAAGCGGAACAGGCCGAGGCGGCGGCCGCCTCCTGCCAGCGTAAAGCCCATTTCTTCCTGGGATCCAACAACAAGCGGGCTAAAACCGTAGTGCTGCACATTGACGGGCTGGACGACTCTGTAAGTGTTCGTAAGGTGCATTCGGGACGTTGCACAACATATTGGCACAAGTCTGTCTTGCTCAGACACACACTGTGTTGATGTGCAACAATCTCTCTTTAGATGAACGTGTTTGCTGCTGCCAAAGCATCTTAGGGTTGTCTTGTCTGGTATCTGAGAGGAAGGCAGAGGGTTCAGGTTGTAAATGTCAGCCATTGAACAGCAGGATGCAGAGATTGAACCTGAATGTTGCTCTGCAGGAAGCCTGCACCTAGCCAGATTGTATTACAGCAGACAGCCAGCCTGTGGTGGGCTGCAGAAACACACTGCAGCAGCTGGAAAATATAGAAACATAAACCAGATTTTTTCTGAAGAGGGTTCAACGTTGCAGTTAAATGTTTTACATTTCATGTCCTTCACCTGCTTCATTTATGTTGTCAGACTCGGAGGAGCCTGTGCGAGGAGGCCTTGTTAAAGATCCGAGGAGTGATCAGTTTCACCTTCCAGATGGCCGTTAAGCGATGTGTTGTCAGGATCCGCTCCGACCTTAAAGCTGAGGTAATTGTTTGATTGCGGAAAACAGCTTTTGCCTACTTTCACTTTATAAAACAAACAAAAAAAAAAAAATCAGAGCTTGCTCCTGACATGGATGAATGGAATACTTACAGGTTTGATGAATAAAATCTAAACCAGTCTCTTCTAACAGGCATTGGGAACTGCAATTAACTCCACCAAAGTAATGACAGCTCAGCAGGTGGTGAAAACAGAGGATGGAGGCGAGGTAAGGATATTTGAACCTCAAAAAGTACTGTAAAAAATAAATTTCCATTAGAGAAAGTCAGATCGAGGTCGGGGAGGATAGCTCCTCTGCCTGTGGGTGTAACTTATTAACACTGACACAGTTAACTAGTCTCATCTATGCCTCAGACTACTAACTAGGTGAAGCAGAGGTATAACCAGGCTTTGTTGCACATTTTTACTTCGTTTATTGAAACGTGCCACTAGTTGCAGTACATCAAGTGACCAGTAGGGGTCAGAGCAGGCTCAGTCATGTGATGTAAGTTTAGTTGACAATATTTGGCTTTTAAGTTTAATTTAAAGAACAAATAAGGTTTCGACAAATTGCATATGTTTATGTTTTTGTTCGTTAAAGTTTATTTCTTCTCTGCTGTGCCTTTTCATCCAGCTGATGGTACCATTCCAGGAGGACGCCGCGGTCCTGGTAGAGGAGAACACAGACATCCCAGACTACCTGCCCGAGGACGAGAGTCCCTCCAACGAGCAGGACAAGGCGGTCACACGCGTGGGATCCATCACGGACGGCGTGGGCTGGCTCAGCACGGCCGCTAACTTCCTGACGCGCTCTTTCTACTGGTGACAGCTTCCTGTGTTTCTCCGCTCCCTGGAGCGAACCATCCGGCTGCAGCCTCAGTGTATCTCAGTGTAGACTAAAGCCTGCATCACTAGTTTAGAATCCCCTCTCTGACGTGCACAGAGCACGACCACGCGCGTGCAACTTGTGCAGGACTGCCCAGCGGAACACACCGAGCTCCAGCTCTCACTACTGGCTATACGTGCACATCTATAGACTAACTGCATATGTGTGTGTAAAAACATAGCCAAAGGACTGTTTGTGAAACAGAAGCAAACAGCTTTCTGAAAACGAGTATGTTGACTGAGTTGAAGTTTGCTTAGTACATTTAGCTGTTCTGAAGCGTAGAAAACTGGGAGTTTCATACTTTTTGTGCATGAGTTTCGTTTTCTTGCATTTATTCTCAATTATTGTCCTTTTACAACTTGATCTTTTAATTCTTAACTGTTACTTTTGCAGTCATTCAGTTTCTTGTGCCGATCATGCGTCCGTGATGATTTTTTTGTGCCTTTTTTTTTTTTGGAGCGGGTGAGGGGGGACTTTATTCTAATTATTTATTCATTGTCTGTTCAAGAGATTTGAAAGCTCCGAGCATGTTTCATCCTTTTCCTTTCAGATTGTTAGCTCGCTGAAGAAGAGGTCAATACACGAGGCCGCAGCTCACTCGGCCGCGAGTCCTGATCTGAAAGCGCAGCTCATAACGTCCTTAGTGTCTGTCAACAATCAGGGCTTTTATGATTATAATAATGAAGAAAAAAATCAAATGTCATATTCATGGTTGGCTCTTTATGTTAACTACATGGAGTTTAGTACACCTCTTTTAACGTCCCATGTCACATCAACGTTCAAACTACAGATGTGCCGGCTTGTCAGATGTTTCCCAGGCACCTGAAATTAATTTGTAAATTTATCAGTATTGCTTTGTTCCAAACATCAGGTTAGCCAGCTGTGACTTTAAAGCACAGATCAGGCTGGCGCACGCTCACACACACATGCACTTGTATGGATAGTAAAAGAGGTGTGTGTTTTGTAAACAGCGTCTCAGATCCTAAAATCGTCCTGGCATGAAGGAATTTTTGCTTCTGTTTTAATTTTGGGTTCAAATTACGACGAGGATTCATTATTTTATTTGTTGACACGTCACATTCGATTGAACTCAAACTGAGGATTTGCATAGAAAAAAACTGAAAGAGGCTGCCCTGTTAAAAGCAATAATATATGCATTTAATGCATTCATCGTAGGTCAACATGTACAAATATTGTTTTTAAGCAAAAAAAAAAAAAAAGGTATTTGCAAAAATTGACACAGTATTACCCTCTTCATTTGCCCACTTTGCAGTTAGTCTGTGTTGCAGGTTGTTTCTTTTCACTATTTGCCATTTCAGCTCATATTGTAAAGAAATACATGAAGATTGTTAAGTACACAATTATAAGTATGTATTGATCACAACTAATGGGAGAGAATCGCAAAGTCCTCAAAAATGTAACTTCTTGTGTTCAGCTGTCAGCGGGTGTAATATAACGTGCAGATCCTGAAACTGTTGATTTCCACACATTGTTAATGCAAATAATGATAAACTTAAAAAAAAAAAATACATTGGCGTTGTATATTTTGGGCTTTTAGGGATTTGATGTGAATTTTTTATCTTCATAATGCGTTTAATATGAGGGGGGTCAAACATGGCGTCAGCAGAGTCGAAATTCATCTTTCTTTGGTGGTGAAATCGTGAGGCGCCTCGGGGCAATCCTGTGGCCTGCCCACCACCTCCGCCCCCCCCACCCAGTCGTGGCGCTGGTAGGACGGTGAAGGAAGCGGCCAACCCCAGCTGGAAGCCCTGGAGCCACTGATGCTGCTGATGCAGCTGCTGAGCCGAGAAGGCCTTCTGCCTCGTTCAGACGGATTGTGACAAAAATCTGTTTGTTGCTGACGAACCTCTGGATTTTCCTGAGATTACTGACTCAAAACTCTCGGTTCAACTGGAACAGTCATCAAGAACGTGAACCGTGCAGATACATTATTTTAGTTTATTGAATGTTCTTACTCTAAAGTCCATTTAATTTGGTGTTAAGCTTCATATCATCCCTAAAGGAAACTTTTTTTTTTTTGCATCTTGAACCACATCACAGTCTTGTTCAGCGTGTTTTTCCATGTAACATATTTACTGTATGTGTATGGCTGCCCACTTTTCCAGTGTAACAGGACACTTTCTGAACTGGAGCCATTCCAGTGCATCCAAATTCAAATTTGTTCCTTTGAGTCAAAAAGCTATCTACAGCAGGTAAGATGCTGACTGTTCAAACCCCACAGAACCCCACTTTAGAGCACTAAACTAACCCTTTAAGGTAGTTTCTAACACATCCCATAGCGAGGGACAGAAAGTCTGAATGAAACTAGAACGTTAAGCTCTAATCCATAATCTGACCACATCTAATAAAACTTATTAGTTGATCGCTTACAGAAAAACCATTATAATGACCAGACTGCAGTTATTAACCTGTTCACCTCAAGTCAGACCTGATGGGACTAATGCAGCCATAAGGTTAATTTTAGTGATTAATATAATTTCTCTATGGTTAATTTTCACTTTCAGATGATTTTCTCCAAAGGTTGATGGTTTAATTTATTATTATTTTTTGCCTCTAAAGACCAAAAAGCACCACTCTCTGATCATTTTCAAACAAAAGCTTTTGATCTCTCCTTTGGTTCTGTGAGAAGAGCAATGATGCAATCCTCACCTCCCTCGTGATAAAACCCAATCAACCCAATGGCACACAGTGCACGTGCATGGATGTGTGCTCAGCTTCACCCTCCCACCTGTGCGTATTTGCATGTTTAATCTGGGTGCAGAGAACAGGGCCTGATCGAGAGATAGGTGAGTCTCATGAGGGCCCCCCGGGCACTTGAGGATTTTTATTGGAGGTTCAGCTCCCAGTCAATGGGATCAGCTGTAAATCCTGCTCAGAGCGTGGCAGGAAATGATGTGACTCCTGCAATTTATGTCAAATAACTTTTGAGGGTGTGTGAGTGTAGCGATCAGCGCTGCCGGGGCAGCGATAACTCTTGGACGGGGAGGCGGGGGGGGGGCCCTGTGAAGATTTAATTGAGACATTTTTCTTTATCTTCAGTGAAGCGCCTGAGCCGTGTTGTTGTGTAACGAGATGTAATGTCTCTCTTTATACAGGGGTCAACATCCAGGATGAGGGAAGGTCACGGACTGACTGTTTGAGCATCCAATTTGCTCCCATAATACCTGCTCTACAGGGAGCTGGGTGAGGAGTGTTAACTTACACACACACATAAAAAGCTGCAGAGGGTGTCGTGTGTGGCTCCACGGAAAGTCTTTTTAAGAGTGTGAGGCAACAAGAATGAAGTTGGAGGAGCTTAAAACCATTTATTATGAGAGACGTGATGCTGAAAGCTTCACGTTAACATCAAGAACAGTGTAAATTAGTGATGCACTGAGTCTTCCTGGTTCTTTTGTTCTTCCAGAACCAACACATTGGAGCATAAACTTTGATCTAACCTGGCAACCCCCCCAGTAAAACTTTTAATAGTGTGAATGTTTATGAAGCATTCAAACTATTGTGATCCATTTTCCTTCTGTACATTTATCGGCATCTTTCTTGTTCCACAGTTTTTGTGTTATTTCAACAAACCATAAATCAAAACGTTCAGCTCTTTCCAGACAATCCTTTGGTTTTGATGTAGCTTTTTGAAATATTTAATCTTTTCTGCCATTTTTTTTTCTTTCTCATAGCTCATTTTACCTCCTTCAAACCTTTAGGTCTGTTCACAACCTTTTGCTACTCCTTTCACATTTTGTTCCGGTCCAGCTTCTTTCCGCTATAAATTAAAACATGTTAAAGCTACTTTCAGCTGATTTCAGCTGTTTTTTCAGCTGTTTTGTGCTCCTTTCATATTCTTTCTGCTAACTACAACATTCGTGCGCTTCTTCTAACCTCTTTCTGCTGATTTCAGCATGTTATGCTCCTTTCAGCTGATTTCTGCAAGTTTCAGCTTTTCTGTTTCAGCAGTTTTAAGCTAATTTGAGCATTTTCATCTAATTCCACATTTTTGCACTCGTTTCAACTTTTTTCAGCCTAATTCAGCAAAAATGTGCTCTCTCCACTTCCCTCGGGTAATATCAGCTATGGTTTAGCTACTTTTCAACATGTTTTTTTGTTAATTTCAGATTTTTTCAGAAAATTTCCACTTTTTTAATGCTCATTTCTGCTTCTTTCAACCTAATTGGGCAAATGATTTTTCTGCCGATTTCTGCTAATTTCAGCGTGCTCCACCATTTCAGCTAGATTTTTAGCATTTTTAGTTAATTTCAGCTGTTTTCAGATAAATTCAAGTTTTGCGTGGTAATTTCTGCTACTTTCAGCGTAATTAACTTATTCAGCTACTAATTAGTTTTTGTGCTAAATAGAGCTTTTTCAGCTAATTCCACATATTTTATCTTATTTCAGCTTCTTCCACTTCCTCCTGGTAGTTTAAACTTCTTTCAGCCTTTTCATCTACTTTTCAGCTATTTTTTGCTTATTTAAAGTTTTTTTAACTAATTTCCTAATTTCTGTATTCATTTCTTGTTATTTAATCCCAATTCAGCAAATATGTGTTTGTTCTGCTTTCTTTTGCTAATTTAGGCTTGTTCTTCCATTTAAGCACTTTGTTGTGCTAATTTCAGCTGTTTTTCTGCAAATTCTACAGTGATAATCATTCACACTGCATTTTCGCAGGAAATGCAATATCTTAAGTTACTGTTGCTACAGCAACTTAAGGTTTCTTTTTCAAGATATGCCTAATTATTTAAGTTAAGTATTTGTTTTAAGTATTACTAAAGTAAAATTATATATATATATATTTTAATATTTTAAATATTAAAGTGTAGCCTTAATAGTCACTTTAATATAAAAGATATGTGTGAATAACAACATTGTCCAACAAATGTAGTGTTGAGCAATGATGTTTTGCAAACGGTGTCAACAAAGTGATTTCGTGTTTTGCATGTATTTTCATGCAACAATCACATTTTGTAGTATTATTGCACAAAATGCTGTAATTTTATCATAATTTGGTTCATTTTTTGCCAAAAACTAAGCAATAAACGTAAAATTCTAAACATTGCTGTAGAAAACACCTGTGAAAAGGCATGAAATGACATTATCTCAACTCTTTTCAGAGCATTTTATTAATTTTAATCTGATTAAATACAGCAGTAGTCACAATAAAAGACGTGCGCAGCAGCAAAACTACATTTGTAAGTGTTGCAGCAGTAAAAACCCAAGTTGTTTTCTTCAAAAGTTGCCACACTGACGGAATCTTACTGTAAAATAACCCTCTCATGCCAGATTATATATGTTAAATCTGTTGCTTATTAAATACAGTAAATATTTATTTTAAAATTTGTCTTCTGGTGCATGCAACCCCTCCCCCTGCAGCAATGTGTAATGGGGGCCTTGATGAGATGCGTGCACACATCGCTCATTATGGCCCCCCAGATGATTTGGATCCAGTCTCACCCCTGCATCCGCCCGGCGACAACTACTCCAGGCACTGATTGGTGGGATGAAATATTGCCGGTGAAAATTAAAAGGTCTCCGTGTCAAAATAATTCATGATATGCATATCTTCCCAGCTTGATGAAATCGCTGATATCTGGATTAGGCGGATAATAAAAAAAAGCTGCAGTTTGAGCAGCAGTGATGGGGAAGTAGCTTCTCTATGTGTCAAGAAGGGTGAATTGCAAGGGTCAAGACACAACAAGTGTGTGCGTGCGCTCAGTCAGCCGTTCCTCTATCAGGTCGTGCACGAGCTGGGTCCTTCATCGCCGCACACTCAGACCTGTGATTTGAATATCCACTGTAATTGTCCCAAAACGGCTCATCAGTGGATCTGCCTGCTGCCATTAGGGCTCAACAAAATGGTGTGACATTCAAATTCCCCTCAATGACAGGTTATTAGAGGCCCCAAGCAGCCGGCACATAATTAAGCACCATAACGTTGACCTGTAATATGAAGTGATGGCTCAGTCAGAGAGTGGAATACAGTAGGTGCTTTGTGAAAATACAGAGAAGCTGCTTGATTTTTTTTTTTTGTCAAAATGAGCAAAAAGGACTAATAATAATAACAACTGTCGATTATCCAGGCGAATAACGCAAATTATAACTCTAAGGCCGAGGCAGTAGTTTTAATTTTGTGTTGTTTTATCCATGTTAGTTTTTACTTATTTTCATTGGAAACGTTTAGCGGTGGAGCAAATCTCTCAGCCACAAAAAAAAAAAAAAAAAAAAAAAAATGTGAAAAGCACAAACCCGAGAAAAAAAAAGCAAACGTGTGACTTTTATTTGTGACACCAAAAGCCTATTACACAACTTAAGACATGCTGTCTGAGGCCCCCGCTTTCCCCTTTAAAACAAGTGGACATTGTGATGAGCAACGGCCCCATCTGCTGTGGCCTCTCCTCCAACTGGTGTGTGAATATGATTTGGTCTGTAGGTGCTATTTCCACCAAGGAATGAAGCTAAAGCAGCCGACAAAAAGGGATAACATTTGATTTCATGGTACCTGACTGCAAGTGCTGCTCTGGCGTATAAAAGCTTATGCTTTAATGTATTTTTGACTCGTGTAAATGAACGAGTTTAATGACCTGCACTGGATCCAACGCTCACCTTCACATGCAGGAATAAAGCAAGTCTGTGATAAACTGAAAGCCAGAGGCCTGTGTAATGCTGGGTCTGTGGCAAGGCTCCCAAACAGAAGGTCTGCACTTCCCTCCCTCCCTTTCTGTCTCTGCAAGCCCCCCCTTCCCCTTCCTCAGCCCCCTTCATAACGGTGGCAGATGGCTGCAGATGAATCCCTCATAATCATGTCAGGACGGCTCCTCCGATCCCAATTCATCTCTTTAAACACATTTCATCAGACGGAGAATTACACAAAGATAAAGACGGCCGGCAGACAACAAAAGCACACAAAGATTGTCCTTGCAAACAAGTGTTCGCAGTTCCTAACACCACTTAATCATCCGGGCTCCTGTTATTGCTCTTCACCCTGTGTGCAATCAACTCTACCCCATTTCCCCCCTCTGTTCCTCAATTTTTCTTTATATTTCTCCTTTATTTTGTCTCCCTTTATCAGGCTTTGTCCAAAATAATAGTTGAGGTTTTTTTTTAAAGTGAGGTTCTGTGGAGAGGTTATAAAATGTTATTATCTCACCTGTTGTAGAGTTTGGTGAAATAGAATTTAAATCGGACCAGACTGATAATCTAGGCTGAGCGGGACCAAGACCAGAGTGGATTGTTGTTGTCATTGAGGTTCATGCAAATTAAAACAATAATAACTAGAGAAATTGCATTTCCCGTGACAATGCAGTGTGAATGCTTGTTGCAGAAGAACTTGCTGAACAGCAGCTGAAATTAGCTAAAAACATGCTGAAGTGTAGCTGAAATGGAAGAACAAGCTTAAATTAGCAGAGGAAAGCAGAAAGAATTTGCTGAGTTGGGTTTAAATGAGCAGAAATGAGCATAACAATTGGGAAATACTGGTATGCTAAAAAAGCCTAAATTAGCAAAAAAAAAGTTGCTGAAAATGTATAAAGAAGCTTAAACTACTAGAAGGAAGCAGAAAAAGCTGAAATAAGCCCAAAACATGTGGAATCAGCTAAAAATATTAAATGGAAAATAAGATTAAATGAAAATAAAACAGCTAAATTAATTGATTAGCTAGGTGTATTACTTGGTTGATGTTTTTCTTAGTTCATATCTTAGATCTTGTTACTGTTTTTCTTTTACATTTTAATGTTGGCTGTAACTGGGATCCTGTGCACATAATCTCGTTCCACCACATGTACCACGAGACGCGAATGACAAATAAATCTCTCTGAATCTCTAAATAGTAGCTGAAATAAAAGAAAATGCTGAAAGTAGTAGAAATAACTAGAAAGGGGGAATAACACGCTTAAATTAATAGAGAAAAGTTAATTAGGCTGCAAGTAGCAGGAATTACCATGGAAAACTTGAATTTATCTGAAAACAGCTAAAATTAGCTAAAAATGCTAAAAAAAAAAAAAATTAGATGAAAATGTAGAACAAGCTTAACTTAGCAGAACAAAGCAGAAATAATACATTTGCCCAATTAGGTTGAAATAAGCAGAAATTAGTCCAAAAAAAGTGTAATATGAAAAAAGCTGAAATTAGCACAAAGAAAAAAAAATGCTTAAAACTAGCAAAAGAGCAGAAAGAAGCTTAAGTTACCAAACGCAAGTAGAGAGCACATTTTTTTTTTAAGAATTATTCTGAAAAAACTTGAATTGAGTAAAAATTAGTGAAATTACGGTAGCTGAAAAAGCTAAAATTAGAATAAAAGTAGCTAAATAGTAGCTGAAATAGCAGGAAAAGCTAAACTTGCAGCAATAAGCTGAAAGGAGCATAACAAGCTGAAATTAGCAGAAAGACGTTGTAAGAAGCACACAAATGTTCTGACTAGCTGAAAGAAGCTGAAAGGAGCACAAAACAGCTGAAGTTAGTTTAAAGTAGCTGAAAAAAATTTAAAATTGAATAAGGAAGCTGAACCAAAACAAAACGTGAAAGGAGCAGTAAAAGATTGTAAACAGATCTAAAGATTTGAAGGATGTAAAATGAGCTCAGTTCATTTTCTATGAGAAAAAAAAATGGCAGAAAAGGCTAAATATTTAAAAAAGCTAAAGTTGTACCATATCAGGATTATCCTGAAAGAGCGTTTTTACTATAAGGTTTGTTGAAATAGCTTGAAAACTGCAGGACGAGAATTGCATCGAAAAATGTACGTAATAAAAATGTATAACAACAGTGTGAATGCTTCATAAACATTCACACAATAAAACGAACATTGTCATTATTTTTGCATTACATGGTTATTATTAAACAGTGTTTGCATGAATCGTTGGGAAACAGCAGCAGTCTACTTGAATATAAGGTCACATCTGTCTGGGTTTTACTGTTGGAAACTGTCCTGTGACTTTAAACTGGAATAAAAGAGGCAGTTTTCCTTTATCGCCTCACTTAAACTAGAACTTTTCCACCATTCAGCCAGCGATCAGTGTGGCCATGTTTTCAGCAGATTCATTTTTTGTGGATTATTTTTGTTTTCTTTTTACTTTCCTTTTTTTTTTTCAGCTTTAGTGGCCGATTTTTGTTGTAGAGGATGGAGGGTGAAACGGGGCGATAGAGGGGGAGACATTGCGGAAAGGTCGTCGGGACTGGGATGTGAACCCACGCCACCGCTATGAGGACTAGCCTCAAACATGGGCCACGTTCTTAACCCCTGTGCCATAGCTGCAGTCCTGGATTATTTATGTTTTCTGATCTTGCAGAACTGATTTGTAGGCCCGCTTTGTACCCACCTTGGCAGCTGTCCCCGCCTTTGTGATTTTACTGGAGTACACTTTAGAAATGAAGTCCTTCATTAAATATTATTTATCATTGCGAGGTTTAGAATGCCTTACATGTTCACAGCTGCAGTGTCAGGATGTGGGTTTTTAGTTGTGTGCCAGTTCTTTTTGCGTTTCTTATTTATTTTCTCCCTTTTATCTGTTTTTGATTCTTGTTTTGTTCTGCTCTTTGTGTTTCATTTGATCAGTCTTTGTCTATTCCTCTGCTCCTTTTTCCTCCAGTCATCATGCCACGCCCATTAACACCTGTCCCCTGTTTCATCAGTGGAGCTGCAACCACTCTACTGATCAGTCCCCGTCTTTGTAGTCCATCAGCTTCACCTCACTCCAATTTATACCCTGTCCAGTTTTACCCTGTGTCTTCTGTGCTCTAAAGAACCTGCAGGTCTTTCTGCTACAATAGCTTTGTTTTGTTTCGTTACTTTCATAAAACCTTTAATTTTAATTGAGCTTCTCGTGCAATCTGCATTCCTGGGTCTTATCTCTCCAAACTGTGACGTCTACTGCTCTTAAGACAAGCTTGAGATTCCTGCAACACTTCTGCGATTATTTTGAGAAAATATTTTTGGCACAAGTATTCACGCTAAAAGCTCAAAAGACAAGATTGCGAGCCACTGCAAGCCGTGCAAGATAACCGAGAACCTCCGCAAATGTTTCGAGACACTTTGGAGACTCTGCTGGGAATGCCTTTCTCCAAATTTCGCTGACAGTTGCAGCTCAAGGAGATACTACCTTCAGCTTTGCTCAGATTAGCGTTTCTCTCATCAGTCCAGTTATAATTAATTAAAAATTCAAATTCAAAGATACTGTATTAATATAAAAGGGAAATTAAATGTTGTAAATCATCAACCTGGTTTCATTAAAGAGTTGCTCTAGGCTAGTCGTAGATTGCTCCTGTCTCTGCTGAAATCTATAATCACCTCCTTTGCTTTGTTTATTTATCTATTTATTAACTTTTATTTAACCAGGCAAATTCCATCAAGATCACAGTCTCTTTTGCAAGGGTACCTGAAAGCAGCCTAACATGCATGTTTGGGGTTTGTGGGAGGAAACCAGAGTACCCGGAGAAATCCCATGCAAGCACAAGAAGAACATGCAAACTCCACACAGAAAGACCCCAGGTCCAACTGAGGATTGAACCCAGGGCCTTTTTTCTGTGAGGCAACAGTGCTAACCACTGATCCGTTGTGCTGCCAAATATTCATATGCAAGATGAGATGATTGTTTCCACACCATGCCACAAAGCGCTCCACCAGTTCCCTGTACTCGGCTTCTTGTCCATCTCTGACTCCAGAGTCATTTGAATATTTCTGCAGATGACAGGAGGCTGTTTTTTTTTTTTTTTTTACTGAAAACCTGAGGTGTACAGTAAGAAAAAGAATGGTGCGAGTACAGTGCCCTGTGGCGCTCCTGAGCTAAAAAAGCTTAGAGAGCTGTATTTTTCGAGACATAAAGTTAAACTCTACAGTATGTCGTCAAATTGTAGTAGTTCCTAAAGCTATCTAAATCATGTAAATATGAATATTTCAGTTTTTTCACAAAACCTAAAAGATTTGAACTCAGCGTAAATCTTCCCACCCCTCCAGGTGTATAAAATCCTTTTCTCTCTTCACTAAGTCACAGTTTCCAATGGCTGACTCTTTCAAAAGGGTGATAATTTCTGCAAACTGAACCACCCCACCCCTCCAGTCCCCTCTTTGTGACTCTGTGGCACCCATCCGGATGATGCGATTAATTGTGGATCAGGTGAAGTTTGTCTCACCTCATTTCAGGGGCCATGCTCGGCTGAGGCCATTCTCCCCACTCAAAGGCCACATCATTTCACAGCCTCCTTACTTCTCATTAATCCCTCCTGAGTGGCTGCTCTCAGAGTTCCAGATCATAGATTTGTTTTGCTCTTGTTTTCTGACTCGCTGCCCTTCCTACCACCTCCCGCTCCCAGCCTTCATATTAACCCCTTTTAGGAGGAGAAACCCTCAAAACCCTCTATTGAGCATCAATACTCACTCTTTTCTGTTAAAACTCTGGCGTTGTGTAAAGATTTGACAGCCAGTATCATATTTCTCCGCTAACTCACCAATGTACCCGTACATTTAAAAAAAAGTTTTTATCATTAATAGAGCAGTTGGATACTTTTTGAACAAAATGGTTATGAACAGGCGTTTGCGTGTGGTGCCAGTATCACCTCCTTTTCCAAAACAACTCAAAGCCGGCTGCGTCGTACACGAAGCCCGCCACCGCTTCCAACCTCGTAAGTATCAAGAAACAATCGGAACGAAACAACGAGCGAAGCGAAGCCGCACACTTGTGCGTCTCTGCGCACGTGTCTGATCAACTTCCAGACTCCTTCCCCGCTAAACTTTTCGGCTCCGTCGTAAATTATTCATGAGGAAAATGCTGAAGATCTCTCATTAACATGAAATAACAATTTGCTAAATCACGGAAAATACTAATTACTTGCCTTATTTGCCATGACCATATTAAATATTCATAAACGTGTGATTATTTCTTTGATTTGACTGTCGTTCAGTTTAATTTGGTGCTTTCCCTTAACAACACAACGAGCCAGACAGTGCTTTGTGCAAAAACTAAAGCAAAGAACAGCGAATAACGATGTTGTTTCATAAATTGATGTTTATTTTTACTTTATCTAAAGATATAAAAATACTTTGAAAATGATACAGACATGAAAAAAACCCTTGTTGAGTTTTAAGCAGCACAAAATGTTAGCAGGGAGGAAACAAGCACTCTTGTAAATAGCTGCAGCTTCGTTTCACTGCACATCAAAATAAAAAATGCATCCACTCATTTGGCTCCCATCCAGAACTAATCACTTCATTTTCCATCCTATAGTCTGGAAAGTGCTTTTCATTTCAGCCTATTTAAATTTACTCGGGGACGGCAAATGATCTGAAAACGCTCTCGTTGTAGTGAACAGTTGTCAGAGGAAGTCTCGGCCAAGTTCTTGGGAGAAAGCGGACTCTCGGATCCCATCTGGGATGTCTAGATGAGGTCTCTTGCTGTCTTTGCGTCTGTTGTCAAGGCTGCATTTAACCTCAAATTTATGGCTTTGTTATATCAAAATTAATTACAGACTTTTCCCCCCGAAGTGAGTGACGTTGACGAAAATGCCGAGCGCGGGCAATTTAGCTCTATTTGCAGATTAATTTGAGCCCACCTGTGATGCTTGGTGCGCTAAGTAGGTACATCAGTTTTAATTACAGACACCTTGCAGAGTGGGTTTAGTGAAATTACAGTATTAATTATCACATTTACCAAATAGCAGTGTGAGAAACGTCTGCGGAGAATCCCTTTCTTTGCTGCTTCTGCAAACAGCCTCAGTTTTGTCCTTGCGGCGACCTTCACCCAGGTGGGTGATGCATTGCGTCTGAAGACGAGCATTTAACTTGATTAACGGCAAAAGATGGATGTCACTTCAGAATTATACAGCTGAGGCTTAAGTCTTTCTGAATTATGGTACATTTAGGCCTAATATTTCAAAAAGTTAAGAACATAAATGGGCTGCTGAAATAAAATAGATTTTTTTTTTTAAATTCTTATGTTGTCCGCCATATTTTCTAGATTAACTTGTTGTACAATTAACCGCTTTTCATCAATGCAAAACAACAATAGTGACCCATGGAAAAACTGCAAATAGAGCTCATATAGTAAGAATAAGCAGTTTAATGTGCTTAATTTCAGTTTTTATTTTATTTTTTGCTTTAAATGTAGGTTTTGGTCCTCTATTCAAGTTCAAGTGAATATTATCGTCATTTGCATCTCATGTGGTACATGAGGTGGACCGAAATTATGTACACAGGGTCCCAGTTACACCCAAAAAAACACAATAATATAAAGTATAAATGGTTCGCTAAAAGATCCAAGATGTATGCTAACGCTAATAATGTAAAACAATATGGTGTAACAACAGCAGCCCGAACATGAGTCCTTGGTGAGCAGGTATGAATGAATACAGTAGTATGTGATAATCAGCAGCATGAGATCAGCAGCATGGATAATCAGCAGCACAGATAAGTCACATATCACCAATTAAAGTGGCATTACAGTGATTTTCATTTTCTTTTTTTTTTAATTATTCACGCACAGTGACATTAAATCTACATGTTTCCTAAACATTTTGGACTAATACCCCCTTTTTTTTTTGTCCTGTTAGTGTTTGAGAGGGTTTTTAAATATTATACCTGATTTTGTCTTTGAGTTACAGTCAACCTTTTACAAACACTCCGCCAAAGTTGGCATTTTGTTAAAAATAAATAAATAAATACATTTATTCAAAGTTGTTACCATTCATTAAGTCATTCTTTTAGTTTTTTTTTTTGGGTGGAAAATTCTTTGTTAGCTTACCTCTTGCATATATACTGTATCTCTTTGAATGGTCTCAGTTGAAGTAAATTATTTTAACCATGTTGATGAGCTAATGGCTAGTTTGAGCAGTCATGACCCAAACGGATTGTTACAGAATTAAAACAGCTCCAAACAATTGTGGATGCTGTTTGTGCTGGAAAAAAAAAGAAATTCTATTAAAATTGCCACAACATTACAAACAAAGCAATACAAAGATGAACTAAACGGCGTTCGCTTGATGAAATCTTTGATTGGAGTTGATTTTAGAGGTGGAAATCCACGTTGGTTTTGACTTGAGTAAGATGTCTTCATAATCTTCCCTTAGAAAACTTCATAACATCCAAACTATCTCTTTAGCGTGAACATGTGCACCTAACTACGGTCGCATTACAAATAACCATATTTGGTGTGTTTTATGTTAAAAATCACAGAAGCCTCATTGATCTTATATGTTCAGGCATAAACTGTGTTGAAGTCATCTCTGTCGCTGCTTCAGCATCAACACTGGTAATTTTGTCAGTATGTTTAATATATACTGTATAAACATTATTACCATCCATCAAATGTTCTGTTCTGCAAACTAAAATTACTGAAATTTTATGATCTGGTTGACTACAA
>JARVGS010000761.1:20389462-20399920 GCA_031762315.1 Hypsolebias antenori | reverse complement strand
TGTGGAGCTATTGAAAGTCAATGGGAGGTGTGATGACGTCACTGGGGAGGCGTTCGTAAGTCCGAGTTGCCGTATGTTGAGGACGCCGTAAGTCGAGGACTACCTGTATTTTGGTAAAGCTAAGGTTTGAGAACTGAGTTTCCTTACAAAATCCTAATGATGGTTTCTTAATTTTTCAGGGCGCTAAGTTAAAATTTGAGCATCCCCAAAAAGAGGCTAAAATCACCACTGTCCAACAGTCCAGCTTTTGTTGAAGTCTGATGTTACCGTTGCTTCGCCCGGAGTCTTCGGAGCCCCACACGCAGCCCTTCTCAGCTTCCTGTGTCGTTCTTTGGCAGAACTGCACGGTTTAGCAGCCTGAAAAATCACACGCTCTCTGCCCGTCAGCGTGGAAAAGCTTTCCACGTCTCCCGTCTTGACCTTCTCCCACCACGGCAGTCCTGTCACCCATCTGTCAAAGGATGCTTTCTTCCGGTAGTCATGTGATTCTGTCAGAATCACCCACACCTCACTGTAATTGCTTCAACCAATTTTCATCATTTTTGTAATTTTCCACAAACACATACATTGGAGTGGATAGTCTCTTGTCTGAGCAGTAACAGTAAACACTCTCATCATCTGTGAGAGTAAAATGAAGCGCTCTGTGTTTTAATCAGTATTAACAGCCCGGCCTGTTTCCTGGGGTCTGAGCAGCTAAAGCAATGCTGTGACATCTTGACACGTCTGTCAGGTTAACGAACGTCTCCCTGCCTACATCTGCTGACGCTGATTTGTGAGCGCAGCGCCTGATTATAGGATGGTTGACAGACAATTTTTATCAAAATTAAGGCACAATTAAACATTTCATCTCCGCTAATTACTGGCTGCAGATTTGGCGAGATGACCGTTTGCTGTAGGAAATCAGCAACCATAACACATTTTAATGGGGCACAGCTGTCTTACAGCTTGGTAATATTTGCACAGTGCACCAGAACTGTAATTTATGAGACATAAAGAGGAAGGAAAATGTGCATTTGATTTGGTGCCAGATTAATTTTTTGGATTCTTTAACGAGGTTTGGATGGATTTGTTGTTTTGCGTCAGAGTTAAACGTGTTAAAAGCTCTTTTATGTCGTTCAGCGCTCGTGACATTTTGATTTCTTTAAGGAGCTAAAGGTAGTTGTTTTTTTATTTATTTATTTTTGGATGCAGACTGGGCAGACTTGATGGGTTCACGCTAAAGTAATCAGCCCCAGTATTCATGTCTGCCAAGGAATAAGCCTGGGAAATTCACCAAAATGTGGGAACAGCTTGGGAACAGATTGATGCAGAAGGGTGAAAAAGGCTGAGAGTGAAATGTGTGTGTGTGTGTGTGTGTGTATATGTGTGTGTGCTTTCAGAGCTAATTCCAACGCAAACACAAGGAAGCTTTCTCTAAGCAACTCAGCTCTGGTGTTCTTTGATGGTATGTCTCCACTGGGTTGTATTTAAAAAAAAATCTTCAGTTGAACCGTTTTGCTTTAGGAAATTAGTTGTTTCATGTAAGAGCTCTACATTCTGTCAGTCTGGAGAAGAAAAAAAAAGTTTAATCAAAGGTGAGAAACACTCACCTGTCTTTAAGTTTATTGTGCCAAGGATCATTAGTTAAAAACTGATAAAAAGTCTGGATTTTTCTAAGCAGCCATTGTTGAGCTTGATCTTTAATAAATCATATCTATTGCATGTTTCTTTAATTTGTTTTGTTTAATTTTCTGCCAGAATTAGAAGACAATTGTAATAACTTGTTTCACTTTTTATTTATTTAGATGAGAAGCTTTGGCTGTGACTACCTGCAGGCACCAAACATAAACTGTGAACCTGGATGATATTTTATCCATAATTAATGGTAAATAAACCAATGAAATAAAATACATAAAAATGACTAACAATAGCCCTAGAGAACCTTGCTGACCTACACAAGGCGAGGTCAATGAACAGGGTCAGGCTGAATCTGGCAGATCCTGATCATCACTCCATGGTGAGTTCAGGTTGCTTCCAGCTGGACGCAAGTATCTGCAGCCCAACAGCTGCCCAGATGTAGAACGAACAGACTGAATAACTCATTCATCCCTGTAGTGATCAGGCTTCTCAACACACAATAATGATTTCTGTACTGGTATTTTAACGTCTTAATGTCTTGTCTAGTATGGATGTTTTGTGTGACTACTGACTTCGGGGAGAACTTGAAATATGACTTTTGCATTAGATTGCATTATTACTTGCATCAAAGTACCACATTCATTTTTTTTTTGTCAGTGTTTGCCATTTCTTTTATTTCATTTCTGTAAGAGGCGTATGAACAACTAATATCTTACCTGTCATAGATGCATTTTTGTACAGCCTAGCTTTTTAAATATACAGACTAATTATGACCAGACTGATGAGTTAGTATGAGCGGTGCGAAGACGTTGGTACTGCGGCCATGTTTTCCGCTCAACACAGTTAATCCAGCAGCTGTGTTGTATTGCACAACAAGCTGAACCGTAAGTGCTACAGCCATCTGCTTCTGCAACGTTACCGTTTATGCGTGCGTAAAAACTAGTAACTGTGTAAAGCGCACAAAAAGCAGTTAAGTATGTACAGTAGTCCCTCGTTTATTGCGGGGGTTACATTCCCCTCATTTTAAACTCTTAAATCCACGTCATTTTTTTCCTTCTTCTTTCGGCTTCTCCCTTTGTCAAGGGTCACCACAGCGATCTAGTTGCACGTCATTTTAACAACATACTTAAATGTAGCTACAAAATTTTACTGACTAGATGGCAGAACAGCAGCTGCTCGGTTCCGCGCCATCTTGGTTCCGTTTTGGCGGACCTACCCTGTCAGTTCTGGTCGGCGCTCCGGCTTGGGATAGTGGCGGTGGGCTCCAGAGAGAGACCAGATCTACGGTGGCGCACCCCTGCTCTGAAGTCCTCGTAGGCTAGCTACCAGCTCTCGGGTTTGCCGATGGGTCTGGAGGTCTGGTTCTGCTCGGGTTCTGCTCTGGTTCTGTGCAGCTCTCTGAATCAGTTGGGTGCCGAAGTCTTTGTAAAGGACCAAACCTTTTCCAATCAGATCAAAACTGTCCCTTTATGTATTTCAGCAGAAGGCAACAGAGCTTCTGGGTTGGGCACTGTTGACTTCTGGGAAATGTAGTCCATATAAGCGGCGAAACAATGAAGGCTTATTGAGAGAACATTCCAAAATACTGGCGTTTGTCCAAAGTATTTTATTTTTCATTAACTTATTACTGTACAGTATCCAGAGTAATATTAAAGTTGACAATCATGCGTCGTGTAGGGGTTAAACAACTACACATTTTTTAAAGTCGACTTTAACATGATAAAAGTCACGTCGACGTCGGCTAGTTGATTATGTCATAGGAACTCAAGATGCTATTTCACATTTGCAAAAAAAGAAGCAAAAAAAAAAGTCATTTATTATTTACAAAAAAAAAAAGAACAACAAAACATTGGGCGTATATTTATGCCTCCATCATTTATCATCTGCAAATAAGTCAAAGGAAAAGCAAAACTATTATCAAGCTGCAAAAAATGAAAGAAACGTGCATCACGTAAAAGATAAGGCTAAGAACAACAGAGTGGGCGCGTCACTGCATCCATCTGGACTTTTAGTTCTGTTCTGTCCCTCTTTTAAACGGACATGTGCATCCGCGGACACAGCGGCTGGAAAGCTTCAGGTGTGTCTTGAGTGATCCATCTAGACTTTTTTTAATGTCTTTTATATTCACCAGGCCCATCAAACTCCAAGTAAAACACAGCTGCCTTTTTTTTTAACACAACTGGTTAAAACAAAACAAATCTGAGATAGATTTAGTCACGACCACATTAATAGACATTATTTTCAGCTTCTGTGGAGCAGGGAGTCTTGTTTTTAGATGTTGCCAACGTGCTGCAGGCTGTGTTTGGTTGGAGCCCGCAGACGTTAGTTTACCTGCTGTTTCCTGGGTGACACCTTCAGCTGGTGACAGGACTTCAAGAGTCAGAGTGCTTGTGGCTCTTTCTATGGTCTCCCACTGATCCACCGTTTGGTTCTGTTCAGGTGCTGCTCAGTGCAGCCCTCCCCCTAAAGGCTCTGCTGACCTTCTTTCATGAGTCATTATGTTCTTGTTTAGTGGGACATTAGGTAATTTAGCTCATCTAATTGTTTTATGATAAACATGTAGCTGGTAATAGGAAATGGTTCTTGTTTGGATTTTTTTTTTGGTTACCAAAAAAAAAGCATAGCTTTTTACTTGTAAGTTCCCATGAATGAGAATGTGTTTTCTGGGTATATAGGCTACCAGTTAATTATAGGCTGTACTGGTATTTACAAATCTTTTATAGGTTTTATTAGTTTAAACAAAGTCAAACTGCAGCTTGTGGATTGCCACGTTGCTTAAAGCTGAAATGTGACCACAGGCTGGCATGCAGTATGTCACTTTGTGCACGGTGAGGAGACTGACGAGGGGCCTCGCCCTCACAGATAGCCGGCTGTTGTCCTAAAAGTGCCACACATTGCCGTTTTGCTTTAGGACAAAAAAATTAAGGACAGCAAAGGACAACAGAGTGTACGCTTCATTTTTATTCCTCTTTTACAAAACAGCAGTTGAAGGGAGCAATGCTGCTTTTTCAGAGTTTTCTTCAGTTCTCGTCTGAATGTTTCTGAAGCAGTCATGTTGTGATCCATTTTATTTCCTTACGTTTCTCGGCATTTTTGTCATTCCACAATTTTTGCGCTATTTCAACAAATCATATATCAAAATGTTCAGCTTGTTCAGGAGAAGGGTGCTATGACTTTTGGTATTGGTGTAGCTTTAGCTTTTTGAAATATTTAGCCTTTTCTGTCATTTTTTTCCACATAGAAAATGAACTGAACTCCTTTTACATCCGTCAGATCTTTAGATCTGCTTACAGCCTTTTACTGCTCCTTTCACATTTTGTTCTGGTTCAGCTTCTTTCAGCTTCCTTGTGGAAATTTAAACTTTTTTCAGCTACTTTCAGCTTATTTCAGTTTTTTTTTTTTTTGTCAATTGTTTTGTGCTCCTTTTAGATTATTCCTGCTAACTACAGTACAATGTTTTTTCTTAGCTTATTCTAACGTCTTTCTGCTAATTTGAGCTTGCTATCTCCTTTCAGCTTTTTTATGCGTTTCACTTTTTTTGGTGCTATTTTAGGTTCTATTTAGCTGTTTTCATGCAAATTTGTTGATAATTCAAAAAAAAAAAAAATTGCACTCAATTCAACTTTTTTCAGCCTAATTCAGCAAAAAAATGTGCTCGCTCCACTTTCTTCTTATAATTTCAGCTTCTTCCTGTTTTTTTAAGCTACCAGTATTTTTCAGCTTTGTTTGTTTGTTGCTAATTTCAGCGTTTTTCAGATAAAATCAAGCTTTTCATGTTAATGCTACATTCAGCCTAATTTACTTCTTTATGCTAATTTCAGCTTCATATGCTTCTTTCAGCTTTTTTCTGCTAGTTTCAGTTTTTCTGCTCTTTCACGTTTACTGTTTACCTGTTTGATGCTCATTTTAACTTTTCAGTTAATTTAAGCTCTTTCCACTTCCTTCTGGTATTTCAAGCTTCTTTTTTGCCTTTTCAGCTACGTTTCAGCAATTTTTTTGTTGCTAAATTTATTTTTTTTAAGCTAATGTTCTAATTTTTGTTCTCATTTCTGCTTATTTAAACCTAATTCAGCAAAAAAATGTGTTATTTCTGCTTTTTTCCTGCTAATTTATTGACAATTCTTCCATTTCAGCTACTGCTTTTTAAAGCTAATTTCAGCTGTTTTTCAGCAGCAGTAAGCATTCACACCACATTTTCATTGGAAATTAAATTTCTCTAGTTAGATTGTGTTTTTGGTTTGATCAGTGCATCTTAGATGTGGCATTTTGAACATTTGCTTGGTCCCAATTGAGAGAAATAAATCCATGCTTTGAGCTGTTACACCTTTAGTGTTAAAGCGCATTAACCTGCGATCAAGTCGGACAGTGCCCAGGAAACGCCTGCGTGATTGTACAAAGTAAACTCCACCATGTCCAACTGTAAAATCACAAACAATGAATGCCATTAAAGTGAATGAACTTTGGGGCTTTTAAAAGTAGCATGACAAATGAGTCTTGACGTCACACATGCTTTTAACCCTGAACATACTCTTTACCCTCCTGGTCATGCCGTGCATATGTCAGGGATGGGGACGGCAGCCTCCTGCCAACGTCTCGCACCCGGCTGGATCTGCTCGAGTCAGACTCGCACATGAATGAACATTTTGAGCACATTTAATCTGTTACGCAGCCTAGCGTCCTGATTATTATCCTCCATCATCAGAAAACAAGATGGAGCAATAACTTTTTGCGTCTGTCTGTTATCAAACTATCTCATGAACCACTGGATGAATTTTAATACGACGTGCAGGTTCAGTTCAAAATGGTCATCACAGATGTTTGACACGAGCCAACACAACAGTGGCTATGACTGTCAGATATTGAGAGAAAGTTTTGTGTGGTAGTAGCTGAGAGTCATCTCCAACGCATGCTCTGAGCTTGACATCTTGTAGAATTGACTGAACATGATGTTAATTTTTAAGTCGAACCAAAATGGGTACAACTCATTCAAAAAAAGATGATCTTAGTCTAAAACTCTGGCGTGAAAGGCGGTGGGTTGTACTCCTTCAAGGAATGCCAGGATTTTAATTTTATTATGATAATGCCCCCCCACACACACACACACACACATTTATGCTGCATCCATGTTGCCACACATCCTGCATTCACGTGTTAATCTGTAAAGGTGCAACGTTCGCAGCATATGTCAAAAGATGCCACACATCAAACAACATCCATGACATGACTGTGTGTTACCATGACGACAAATGTCACCAACACCCATCCCATCCCATCATGTTGCCATATGCCATGCTATTCAGGATTACAAACAGGTGTTTTGTGTGTTTCTGTGCGTGCAGATGTATGAACCTCACATTCCCTGAGCAGATCCGTGTTTTTTTTTTTTTTTTAATCATCACTTTCCGACAAGGGGTCCTGTGTTTTTGTATATTTGCCTGAGCGCGTGTGCGTCTCGTCGCAGGCCAGTGACAGCTGAAGGAGAGGACTGTATTTGTGGAGGAACAGCACGGCTGCAGAGAGGAGTGGAGATCCTGAGGGAGACCTAATGGTTCCAGTCCTTCCTGCACAGAGATAAAGACTCATAATAAGCATGTATGCTCACCATCTGGCCCTGTGCATGTGGCCCTTATGGAGGCGAAAGCAGCACAATCTGTAAACGATCAGGAGCCATGGCGCTCCCCCCAGAGAGGCCGCCATGCAATCAAGGTGACAGATGGCAGCACCACTGCTGCGGCCTCATGGAGGAGATCAAAATCACCTTCAATAAACTCTGACTGGAATGGGCACAGGAGCCTCAAAAAGTCAGTTTGTCAGTCAAACTGTGGCAGCTTGCTGAAACAGGGGGAACACACAGCGGTCCGTCCATCCACCGCCCGATTTCCATATTTTCCATCTGACTGCGCCTGAACTGTGATCTTTCTCCAGTTGTCCTCTCAACTCGTGCCGGCGTGGGCAAGCTGGCTGCCAGGATGGGCAATGCTGCTGGGGGAAAATTGAGAACACGATGCCGCTAATGTGGGGCAATATCAGCGGATGGTGGATGAATATCATTAAATAACCGCCTGGTTTTCTGCCTGCGATGTGACAGGACCACCACGACGCGCCTCTTTTTGTTCATTTCATTACACTTTGAAGCACATTACAGCAACAGCATTACATCACTATTATAACTTATTGCATTTACACGGCTGTGCATTCATTGAGGGGTTTGAGATGGTTTGATGGATTTTTTTTTTTTAACATCTGATGGAGCAGCATGGCACAGCCTCCGCACCACGTCTCTGTCTGAGCGCTTGTGTCCTGAGCGTGGAGACAGAAATGCTTGGGAATGCTGTTTCACACATCCCCTTCATCTGATGCGCAGCTTCTGTCAGCGATGTGAGAAAAACAGCCTGACTCTCCCTCCAAGCTTTTTTTTTTTTTTTTATTTTGCACCAGTGCAAAAGTTCAAAATTGAAATGCCATCTGCTCAATAAAACTAATCTGGGCAGGAAGAGCTGCTTCCAAAGCTGTCCCGATTGGGCGTTTCTTGTCTTTGAGCTTCCTGTCACAAGGTTTAGTGTCAGCGCAGTTTATTATTTGCAAAAGATGGCGAACCATTAACCCTGTATTTTTCACTGGATTTCCTTAACTTGGCTGCAGATGCTTTTATTACACCGACTATCTGGATCTGATAAAATAAGAGCCCATAAGCACTTTCAGACAAAATAGTTGTCCTCTCATTTACTGCTGCCCTTATGCTCTCATTTAGGTAATTGCCACTTATTTGATGTATTGGACACCTTTTCCCCCCCTCCCGTGTTTTATAGCGCTTTTAAACATCCACTTTTAAACGTGTTTTAAATGTTAAATATGTGCACTTCATCTAATAATTAGATCAATTAACGTAATTGGTTTCTGGAGTTGAACTGGGAAATCTAAGTGGTTTTTTTTCGTGATGGTGGCTCATCGGTGCCGTTTTAAACCTGAGACCAGTGGGTTTCTGGGTTTTCTGCGGTGACATCAGGGCACTGGTGGTCAACCATGAGGTTAGAATGATAGCACTTAATATTCTCCCAAATTGAATTGGTTTTATTTGCCCCCGTGAGTCATAACACCAAGGCCAGCGCAGCAGTAAAACTGAATCACGAGGACTTTCTAAGGAGACGTTTTACACAAGCTGGAACAATTTTGGAATTCTTTATGAAACGTCAGCGACTTGTTTTGGTCTAAATCAAACAGACCTTCTTATACTATGTGTCTGTTCAGAGCTTCAGTGGATTTAAGGAGAAATATATTTTATATACTGTAATCCAAATGATCATTTTTATGATTCAGAGTGTTGAGATAGTTCGTGTTCATGCTCCAGATGTTGAAACAGCGGGTGTGCTGTTAAGTTACCATACACCTCAATCTTTGTGTGGTACCATTACTCTATGCTTTCTTGAAGTTCTCTAGGACAAATATCAAGAACTGCTGCTTTTATATGTCCTAACCAATTTAGCCATGGTTTGTACCAGTAAGTACAAGGAAACAAGTCACTTCATAATAAAACACGACTCCATAGGAACCAGGTTCCTAAGTACCAGGCTGTATTATATACTATTACCTTAGATTTCCATCCATCCATGGTCTTTACCCGCTTCTTCCTTTTCGGGTTGCGGCGTTACTGGTGCTCATATCCAGCAGTCACTGTGCAAGAGGTGAGGGACACCCTGGACAGGTCTCCAGTCCATCACAGGGACACATAGAGACAAACGAGACAACCGTTCACTCTCTCACTCACACCTAGAGACAGTTAGTTACCAATCAGCCTAACAGAATGTTTTTGGTCTATGGGAGGAAACTGGAGTACCTGGAGAAAACCCACACACGAAATGAGAGCACATGCAAACTCCACCCAGAAAGGTCCCTGGCTGCAATTTGGACCAGCAACCTGCTTGCTGAGTGGTGGCAGTTCTACCAACTTTGCCACGGTGCCGCCAATGTTATATTAACATTAAAAATAGGCTTTTTTATGTAATGCTCATTACAAAACCTCATCACTAAACATACTGCAGATGTGACTGACGCAGCAACTGATGTTGAGAGCATAGAATAATCAGCTGGATTTGATGCCCTGCTCCACATAAATGTATTGTTTAACTTCAGCTTTTATAGCTGCAAATACTAAAGTCAAGCCACCTGAAAACAACCAGGAACAATGAACTAATTTATCTCTTCTCCCTGCGCACGCACAAACAACTTCTTTGTGTGTTTGTGTCAGATCACAGGACTGTCAAACAAGGTGAGGGATGATCTTTCTTATTCTCCACTGAACAAAAGAAGGTGGTCCCCAAAGGTTCTCTGGGCTTTCTTCACAGCCAGAGCCAGCTGTCACTGCAGAGGAACTGTATAAACTGCCAGTGTGATGGACAATAATTATTCACCCCCCGTGAACTGAGAGTCTGAATCAAACACACTTGGACATATGACCTTGCCTCACAAAAATCTCCAAGACAGACTAAAAGCCTTTGATAAATAAACATAAAAAAAATACTTTTTATCTAAACTTAACTGTCTGACTGATGTTGGCTATAAACTGTGATCATGTCGCTTGTTCAAATATTATAGGCGATGCATTTTTGGGGTTTGAATGTTCAAAGTTATGCTATAACACTATAAGTTATGATGGAGACAAATAAAAGATGGACGATAAATGTACTCCTGCACGTAACATTAGGTTTTAAGAGCATTCTGATTCAAACATCATCTCTTTTATGAGTATGTTTGCTTCAAAGCATTTTTATGACATTCCTTTTCCAAAATATTTAAAAATCATTTTAAAATTCATGCAGATCAACTCTGGATGACAAATGGATT
>JARVGS010000761.1:20317056-20329388 GCA_031762315.1 Hypsolebias antenori | reverse complement strand
ATCTGGCACTTAGTGAGAGTGGAGCTGGGCTTATGAAGGGAGCAGGGCAGGTGGAACTGATTAGAGCTGATTGCTGTAACTGAGCAGAGGTGTAGTGCAGGGAGATATGAGCCGAGGTGACAGGCATTCCTAGGTTGAAACCTGAAAACTAAAACAAAACTGTGGAAGGAAGAGGTAAAAACGTGACAGTGAGGTAGAGGATGACTTGCTGTGTCGACCCCTGAAGAGGGAAAAGCTGAAAGCAGCAGCTGCTACTCCAAACCCAGTGAGAAACAGGCCTCACCTGGTGTAGCTTTCTGAATTACAGTACCTCAGCTTGGAGAAATGTTCTGACTCTTAACAAGACACATGAGCTAATGGCTAGTCTGAGCACAGCCAAGACCAAGACTGCTGCTGTCTTTAAGCACGACCAATCTTAATAATGTTGGTGTAAGTCATGCAAACACTGTTTGTTGGACCTGTACATCTGCTTATATCTACTGGTAAATCCATAAATATAATTTCTTCAAGTGCAGCTAGCTGCAAAGCTTTCAGTACAGCTTGAGGTTGTTTCATGTTGTTTCTTATTTTTAAACGGCTCTGGAAAAAAGAAGACATTTTGAAGAATACCGTTGTTTTTTGAGACAGAAGCTGCACTGTACTGCAAGCCCAATGCCAAACCAGTTTAAAAAGCTCCACAAGAGGAAATATATAAAACTTCATATAACTTGTTAACTGGACCCCACTTCAAAATAGCTGAAATATGGCTTTAACTGTTAGGCTTTGGGTTTTATTTTTTTACGTTTAGCAGATGCATGTTCAGCTCATTTGTTGGTTTGTGCTTCCTTAAATGATATAATGTAAAAATATTGAAAAAGCAATCCATTTACGGCCGTTGATTGGAGCAGATATAACTGTGGCTTTGTTCTGTGTTGTGTTTATACTGTCAGGAACATGGAAATTACTCAGAGACAGGTATTTACAACAAAGTTGAAAGATTTGTCCCCTTTATTTAATTTGCATATCAGGTTTACAAAAGTTTCACATATTCTGGGTATTTGTTTTGAATACCTGAGATATTGCCAAATAAAACAATAAAACCTGTCTCTTTTACATTAATAGGCATTGCACATTTATAACATTCATCTTACAAGTATGAAACCCGTCCATTTTAGTAAACACTCCAACAAAGAAACCTTTTTTTTCTTCCATGAAGTGAAAAAGTCACTCAGAAGGCACAGTCTAAAATCAAGCAAAGAACTACATCACACTCGCAGCACACAGTATTCATTTCTGATATGTGAGGCACAGCACAGATAAAATACACTTTTTCAAACATATTATTGGCTTGTTGTGGGGCTACTTGTATTAGCAGGAATATAGGAGGTTTCAACTCAGTGTACTCGGGAAGCTACAATGCCAAGGAGCACCATTATGCCCTATGAGGACTGGATACTGCTACTTTTTAAAGACTTCAGCAGCATTAGGAGTCAAACTACATTCATAAATATATGACGTGCTGCATACAAGTGCACGTTCATGATTTAATCAATTGTGCTCAGAAGCAGATCACATGAAAAAAATTATTTAATATTTATGTGCTGTTCTAAACTCTCATTGGGATATTTAGTATCTATGAAAGTGACAAACTGAGAAAGGCTCAGTATGAAAGGCAAATAGTGGACTTAAATCATATGCAGGATCTGGTTAGGCACAGGGTTGTTACAGCATTTTTGTTTTATCACAACTTCTTGTGTTGTTTCTTATTCCCAGTTTGTCACCAATAAAGACAGAAAACTGCCTTAGTGGATTTGTCACAGCATCCCAAAACCTTTGGCATATGTGATGGCCTTAAGGAGTCTCTCCCTCAGTTTTTCTTTAGAAGAGTATTCAGGGAGCAGCAATGCATTAAAGCAGGTATGACAGGTTGGAAGCCTGCAAAACAAACAAAAAGAACCCAGTGTTTAAACATCTAGAGTAAACTCAGACTCTTGATGTTTTTGACATATAAACACACAAGCAGAGTAAAAATCTTTCAGCTCTTTCCAGGGTGCACGTACCTGTCTGTGTCAGAGCCGTTCTTGGCGATGATCATTTTTAATTTGCCAAGACCACCCACTGGTGCTCTGTCTGTACCAGTAGTGAACTGAAGAAACAGCCTTTTCTGTTCTTCTCCAAAGGAATGAACAATTTCCCAGAAATCCCTGTTTTCAGAAATATAGATAGGAAAATAATTTCTCTTTTACAAACTTACAAACCTGGCATGACCTGTGATGCAATGCCTACTATTGCCACTAGGGGGCTCACTTCAATACATACAGGTATGTACCGCCAACTGACTCAATGGAAAAGATAAAACTCAGTACTGTACTTACTTGATAATTTGACTATCTTTGTTATAACCTCCATCATAGTCTGTTGCCTTTTCAAGTGCTTCAAAGTCAAGTTTCTGTAAAATGAAAAAAGAATGTGCACATATTCTTCATTAAATGAAATACTGGCCAAAATGAAATGAGAAAAACCAACCAAGTTTACAGAAATGTCACGGTTTTCTAAAATTAGACCATAACATGTAATTTGTTAAGAAATTTTAATCATCAATTGTGTTTGCAAAATATAAACAAACCACGAGTTTAATCTGAATAACAAATTTGGGGGACAGCAATGTTTGATAGGGAGTTTCATCACTAATCCTTTTATTGACACTTTTAGTTTATTTAAAAACTGAGAATGGTCTCATCAAGCTTTGAATGTCCACACTTGCACAACTCTCTTGAACCACATCACGATGTGGCTATATGTTAGAAAATGATGTCACCATAACACACCACTACCACTGTGAGTATCATGGTAGGTTGTTTTTCTGAACTGGTCACAATCACAGTGATAGCCTAGCCATGAGGTCAGTGTGTGAACAATCTTGCTATTACAACGTCCAATACACACCTCTTGATCAGTACCTGACCATCTGTTGATGATCAGTCTGAGAGGAGCCCATGTCCTGAAAACCTATCTGTGTTCTCTTCCCAGGAATGCTTCCATCTTTCATAACATTGTTTCAGGTTACGTTTCTAAATGTAGCAGCCAACTATATTGCGTAACAACAGTTTTCCAAGAAATAGTTGTGGCCCATGTGACTGGTGAAATCACAGCTGTTTTTCGTGTAGTTCTGTTTGATAGCTTGAAGTCATGATCATCTAACTTGGTTTCCAGCTTTCACTCACTAAATGTTTTGCACCATAAAACACCAGCAGATGATAAAAGAAGAGAAGGTAGCCTCCCTTCGCCTGCATGTGGGTGGGGATGGGTTCTGACTGTTGTTTGTGCATATGCGCCAAATAGCAGTTCAGATTATCCACCCTTTTTGGAGTTCTTGGAGTGGGTACTGAAGAGTGCACCTCCTGGGGACTCCCTTGTTCTGCTGGGGTGACTTCAACGCTCACGTGGACAATGACAGTGAGACTTGGAGGGGTGTGGTTGAGAGGATTCCCCCAGAAGAGCTGGCCCAAGTGGCTGGGGAGAGGGAAGTCTGGGCCTCCCTACTTAGGCTGCTGCCCCTGCAACACGACCCTGGATAAGCGGAAGAAAATGGATGGATGGATGGATTTTTTTTTTTTGCCTTGCCCTGGTCCCAAGCGGCAGCTTTCACTTCCCGCTCCTGCCTTTTCCTATCCCTGCGTGGCTCTATGTCTAGTTTCCTCGGCACTCATCTCTCAAATGCAAAGTGATTATGTGTTTGGACCATGGACGATCAACTCCGACAAGATTGCTACAAAACGAAAACGGCCCGGGGGAGCCAACTGCCTGTCACAGACGTACTTTGGAAGCTGTGACGGATCCTGGGAGCGGGTGGAAGGTCATGTGCTGTCAGTCCGTCTGTGAAGGAAGATATACATTGGATTTATGACGACAGGAGCTTTACTATTCGGCTTGTGGAGCACTGTTCTGTTCTATTGGAATTAATTATCACCATGAAAAAGGACTAAAGGCTACGGAAGAAAAAATCTGTCTGCCTGAAGGAAAACAATGACCGAGGCTTATCTATCTGGCTCCAAAAAGCCTTGGAAATGTGAGCGCTTCAAGGAATGCTGGCTGATAACACCAACAGAACTGTGGCAGGACGTGAGGCGCACAAAAAATTTCTCCTGAGTAATGAGTACCGAGGACAGCCACTGCGCCTATCGCTACCCCACCCCCCCTCCCCAGAGAACTTTCTGTGTGTGCTTATCAGACTAGAAGCTGGCTGGAAAACATCAACAGAAATAGTGGCTGAAATCTGAAGAGGCTCACAGACTTTGTCTCACTGCTTGGACCTCAAATGCATTTGTGATTTGTCTTATTTGTGCTTGCTGGTAGAGTTTTTTGATGTTCCAGATCGTGTCCTGCTAGACAAGATGTGAAATATCTTTTTTGTAATACCACTATCTATCCTCATGGTTCTTTCCCTTTTTCATATCTATGATCATCATCCTGATAGGGTGAGATGGCTGCGCCGATTCTGGCTGCAGCTTCACACATGTAGTCCCTCTTCAGGATGACTGTGTGTACATATTCACGTTGTACTGGGTAACTTGTGCAATGTCAATAAAGTTTCTCTCTGACTCTGACTCTCTGACTCTGATGTAGATAAATTTAACTAAATGTAAGGTAAAATAAAATAAAATACAACTACTCCTTAATGTTAAATAACTCTGATTTTATTTATTTAACTTACAAATATTACATATATACATGTATATTTGCATGGATGTAGGAAAATATGTCTGCTTGTTGCTCTGTTATAGCATAAAACCTTTTAACTTGTCAGCTTATGAAACCAAGGAAAATAACAAAGTATGACATTAACCATTGTGCAAACTTTGACATAGTGAAGAGGGGCAGAATGGTCCAACCAAAAATTGTGAGCTGCTAAGAACATGTGACAGGTGTAGCATTTTACATACCCAGCGGCTTCACACATCCTGGCAAGAGTTTACTCCAACTAATGAGGGGTCCTTCCTTTCCGCGCGCGTTCGTAGACCGGACCAGGAAACTCGCAGGAGACTTTACCTTAGTTTAAAGAGGATTTAATACACACCACAGTTAGCATTACAAAAACAAAGGTCCAAAATGCATTTTGGGAGACAATGGAGGCATTACTTCACCTGAAAAGTTGCTCAGCCCAAGATTGTCTGACGCTACTTCCTGTTGCCAGATAATATAAACCTTCATGAACCCACCCCCTTCTTGGAAGAGGCTCTCCACTGATTGGATGACCACCTACTCAATCTATGGTTACCATGGCAACAACATAGTCATATTTCTTATCTTTCAAGTGAAAACTAGTTTTATCTGGCTTTTGGTACCAGTCTTGAAAGTTACCTTTGTTCTGTCTGCAGAAAAACAAGTTATGGGCCCCTCCTTCCTGCTCAGTGCTGTGCCACATGAAAACAAGTGTTCCACCTCTGCTTTGTAAAATATAAGTGAAAACAATTTATAAAACACACAAATAGATATATGATGTGAATAAAGTGTAGGATATAAAATAGTGAACATCCAGTGTACAAAAGATCTATCTATAAAAGGTGAATAAAAGTGCAGAGTATACAAATATATGATTTTAAAATGTGTCCAGTGAATAACACAACCAGCCAGTATATTTCATCAGTCAAAAATTTAACACATAATAAACGTTTATTATAACATAAAACAATTATAATATATATGCAACCAGTCTTTTATATGAAAATTGGGATTTTTTACTGGAGAATGCCTTCACTAATGAGTTTGTTGTTGTACTGCCATGGTTTGCGGCCGGCAATAACTATTTACTCAATAAAGTGATGGTTATTCATGTTTTCCTCAATTTCAGTAGTCCAGCAAGATGTCACAATATTAAAAATAGGGATATTTTTTACCGGAGAATGCGTGCACTTTAACCAGGAAGAGTTTGCGGGGGGGTTGTTACATTACAAACAGCGACAGAGAATGAAAGTTTTAACCAAAAAAACCCACATAACAAAGCAGAGCATAATTTTTTTTATTAAAAGGGACATGGCAGAGAAAACTATGTGACTGTTTATTTCCCAACAGTAATCCCTATTATTATTCAAATCTTTTTATTTGTTTTAAACATGTAGGAACAACAATAAAACAAACAAAACAAAATGACAACAGGTGCTGACATCACACTTTTAGTAAGAAAGAGGAAGGGGAAGGGGGAGGGATTGGGGGGCTACATACTCATGAGAACTCAGTCTGAAAATATAAAAGAAATGGCTGCCAGGTAATGTTAAATTGTTGAGTAGAGTCATTGATTGTATGTTTCAGTTCTTTAAGCTTCAGATGGAACACAACATCCTCCACCCACTGCTTATGAGACGAAGGAGCGGCTCTCTTCCAATTGAATAATACGCGTCTTGCAAGTAGTGTAACAAATGCTATAGCATTGGCCTGCTGTATCGTTATTGGTGTAGTTGGAGGGACTACCCCAAATATGAATGTAATCACCCTAAAGACTGACTCCCAAAAAGGGAGAATCCTGGGGCAGAGCCAGAACATATGACTGTGATCAGCATGGTCATGCCCGCACCTGACACACGATGGGTCCACGTCCTGGTACATTCTAGCTAGTTTATTAGGGGACAAATACAATATGTGCAGCACCTTGAACTGTAGCAGACTATGTCTGATACAAATTGAAGAGGAGTGGATTCTTGAGATTGCAGTCTGCCAGGCTATATCAGTAAAAGATTCCCCTAACTCTTCTTCCCTTCTCTTGGGGATGCAGCATTCTGAATTTTTCCATATATGGCTGATACTAAGCCCTTATCAGTCAGTTTCATATCCAAACATTCGTCAATCCACGTTATCCTAGGCAACTCAAATGAAAAATTAGCTTTCACGTAACTTAAAAAAAAAATATTTATTTATTTTATAAAAATAAATGCATAACAATCAACACGTATGTAACAAAATAAAATATTAAATATAAAATGAAAGGTAGCAGATGATGAAAAAATCTTATTAAATCTGCTCCTTATTTATCTAATAAGCAATTCAAACGAACGTTTCCAGTAAATAACAAAAACAAGTAAGTAAATCAAAATATTTTACAATTCTCATACAATACTCATTAAAATACAATCATAGATATTCATTTAACAATTTGATTTTAACCAGTTTCTTAAATACAGAAATTGATATGGCATCCTTAACATCTGTTTCCTTAACATTTCACACTGGTGAAACTGGCTCTTTGCTCATCTGTACAGTCTGTTTCTATTCAAAGAGCAATCTGCAACAGTTAAGATATCAAATGTTAACTTTTCCACAGAACCCACTTCTACAGATCTGAATTCCATAATTTTATGTGGTACAACTGAACAATGTTGAGAGTTGTGAATGAGTTGAATAAAATTTGACTTATCTGACTGTTTTGTTTCACTTAATGTGCCTTGTAATCCAAATAATACGGTACAATACCATCCGAGCAAACATGCCACACACAGCAAAACAATATACTGTATAGGAGTCCCTCAACTCACCGTCAGACAATAAGTTGTTTTCAAGTGACAATACGTTGAATAAAACACCGTATTTTCTTTAAACAAATTTTCATGACGGCTTACTCTTACTGCAGTGAGGCATTTCTTATATTCATTTTCCTTCATAACGAAACAGGTTTTATTAAGTATATTTTTAACAAACATTTATAAATAACCATTTGCATAAAATCGTTCCAAATTTTGAGGTTGAAATTGTTTTACAGTGGCGTAATTCACATCTGTCCATTTCACACTGGTGAAACTAGCTGTTAGCTCATCTGCACAGTCTGTTTCTATTCAAAGAGCAATCTGCAACAGTTAAGATATCAAATGTTAACTTTTCCACGGGACCCACTTCTACAGATCTGATGTAAAATGTTAATACATTAGTCATCAGTTTGTATACATAGACTTTGTTTAAAAAAATGAAACCAGAAAGTCATGTGTTTTCTGACAATGAGAATTATAGCACAACCTTTATCTGTTTAAATGAGACATAATTAGCTCTCAGACTGAGTCTCTGGAAACTGAGTCACTACAGGCTTGTTAACATGTTGAAATGAAAGCCAACATGATAATGGGTGATTATAGTAATTAATAGACTGAACTAATTACTTTAACCGGTTGACGTTCATTTAATACTGAAGAGTGAGCGGTGTCTATGGAGCAGGGCTTGTCCAAGTGAAACTCAATAATTTCCAATTAAGCTCTAATTATTTCAGCTCCACACAAAGTAGGTATATTATTAGTGATATACCTTGTTAAATGCCCCCTTTCCGAAAAAAGAACAGTAAAAAAACAACAAAAAATCAATTTGAAAATGCATTAGGATGTTCTGACTTGTCTTAAAGAATACAATTTCACCTATTTTAATGGTGACCTTTGATTGTCATCTTAAGACAATCTTTGGGACATGCATGTCATGTTAATAAAGGCTCCAAAACGTGTGCCCCTCACCCTCACCCCTGCCACCACAGAAACAAAGTCCAGACCTGTCTGGGAATATAGATCTCTAATTGCTTTTGCGAGGTGGTGCCACTGAACTGCGCTTCCCACACGTCAGATCTGCCAAATCCCAACGCACATCACTGTCAATAAACTTGAGAAATCTCCCTAACAAGCTCGCGGTTACATAAACCCAGAGCTGGCCCGTGAGACTTAACTTTCAAGGAGACTTCATGTTTGATGTTCTGGGGCTTGATTGGATTTTATTTGAAAAAAAGGAAAGAGAAATCCAGTGTATTGGGAATATGTCCAAACAGTCCAGGTTTGCTAATTTTGTCACAGTCAATTTCATAGCAGAGGCCAGGAGAGTGGGAGGGAATGGGATGGAGTTTCTGAGGGCTTTGCAAAGGGGTGTGAGTGAACCTGACAGGTCCAGTGAAATATGCTGCACTCCACCGTTTTTCATTACAGGAGCAGCGACCAAAAAATGCAAATCCGAGGTCCTCTTTCCTTCGAGGTCATTAGAGAAGTGACATCTCAAACAACTGGCCGCAAAAGGCAGAATTTTTTTAAATACTTCATCCATGCAGGCATGTTTTAATTATTGCATGCTGTAGAAAGATTGAGGTAGATGATGATGTTTTTTCCTGTGTATGTCTTTGTATTTTCACATCTGTTACCAAAATATCTTGTCAACCACTAAACAATTATTTATGAAACTGTGCAGAAATATTCCCTAATTTACTTTTTCATACAGTTCAAGATGGCCACTACAGTTAATTCATATTAGTCAACAAAAAATGGATTCAGTATTGTCAAGCAGGTTTTGATCTAAAAATTAGTTTATCTGCTTCAGTGCCTCTTTTTTACGGGGTCCCGCAAGGCTAGATTCTTGGACACCTTCTGTTTTCCTTGTATTTGCTCCCCTTGGGGTCTATCCTGAGGAAACATGGTCTTGCATTTCATTGATATGCTGATGATCGTCAGCTTTATCAGCCCTTAAAACCAAATAGTTCATGCAGTTCACCCTCTGTTAAAATTTCTCGATGACATTGATGCTCGATGGCTTCAAACTTTTTAAGTTTCAACAATCAGAAAATTGAAGTCATTGTGTTTAGTCTAGCTCTACTGCTGTATCTGTTCCTATTAACCTTTACTCTCTTGATTCAGATCTTAAGCAGTCTGTACAAATCTGGTTGGTTTTAGACTCTGACTTTAAGTTTAATAAACTAACTCTGTTCTACACAAAAGCTTCTTCCAGTTAAGGCAGATAGCTAAGCTTAAGTCAGTGATCTGACCTTGAGAAAATAACCCATGCCTTCATTACAAACCAGCTAGACAACTATAGCACATTTTATGTTGGGGTCAGTCAGGTCTCCCTTTTACGTCTCCAGCTCATCCAAAATGCTCCCGCTCAGCTATTAACAGGAACTTTTGAGCATATTTTACCAGTTTTGTCCTCCCTTCACTGGCTCCCTCTACGTGTCAAATTTGATTTTAAAATTATGTTGTTGACCTTTAAGTGCATTAATGGCCTTGCGCCATCATACCTCTCTGACCCACTTCAACCACAGGTTCCTTCTCGGGTGCTGAGATCATCAGACCAGCTGCTTTTGGTTGTACCAAAAACCAGCCTGAAGCTCAGAGGAGATCAGACTTTTTCAGTCATGGGCCCTAAACTTTGGAACAACCTGCCTCTCAACATTAGACAAGCCACTTCACTTCCTGCTTTTAAATCACTCCCAAAAACACACCTGTTGTCACTGACGTTTAACAGCGTGATTTGATTTAGTACTTCATTGATTTTCTATGTGTTTTTATTTTTGATGCTATTTATTACGTATTGTTGTTTGTTTTGTTTTGTTTTTCCTTTAATTATTGCCTTGATCGTATTGTTTAGCATGTTGGTAACAGCTGTTGTTTCAAACAGGCTTTACAAATCAATTTGACTTGACAAAAATTTGCTCTGATAGTAGATGAGAGTCATTCACAACAGATACTTTGAACGAGGCATCTTGCAGTATTGCTTGAGATTGTTTCTGAACAAGTTGTTTCTCCCGAGCTGCTCTCTGTCACTGTTTACCTCACCGTGCACGCCATGAAAGCAGTAATCCTAAAGCAAGTGACTGATAGTAACTCTCATGGCCTTCTCTTAAGAGGTGATGAATTGGCTTAATGGTGGGTTGACCACACAGAGGAGGGAGTGAATGTGTGTGTTAAATGACATAGTTTTATAGCCTCTCAGCATTGTCATACAGCCGTTGTCATTTTTTTTCTGCATCATAAGGCTGGTTGGATATTAGGCCCTAAGCTTGGTTAAACACACTCAGACACGGTGAATTTGTGCGTTCAGTCGGGAGGGCTTGAAGACTTTATAGCTGTGTTTTTATGTTGTTAATGGAATCACATTAGATATATTTTTCAGAAGTTGACACCATTATCTGACTTCCTAATAAAACGTAGCATGCTTTGATCAAAATTAACTGGATGTATAAAACCACTGCGCTCATTTCAGCCATGTCTTTGAGGTATTTTCTGCTTAAGAGCCAAAACCCATAGACAATTTTTAATCCCAAATAACACTTAATAGGCCTTAAACAAGACAATATAGCAACATGCCCAATAAATTATTTCCCCAGACACATAAACCTTGAGAAAAAGCTTGACAGGAAATTTTATTTTCAAATACGTTCATGTCGCTCATCTTTGCAAGTATAATTTAAGGAGATTTTGATTTCTTAATTACCAGTACTGAAAATTTGCCTGCTCCTTGCGGTGGTAGAGATACCTCATGAACAACTGGACCAGTTATAGCGAAATTCTTCTAAAGTAATCCTTGGGTATACAGCAGTTGGACACATTTATACCATACCATACCATACCATACCATACCATACCATACCACTGTATTTATAAAGCACTTAAAAAGCAGCAGCAAGGCCAACCAAAGTCTTGTACAGCAAAAATAAGCAAGCAAAGGACAAAGCAAAATGTGCAATATCAATATAAGTAAAGATAAATACTAAATGACTAACAATATAAAATACAGCCATTAAAATCAACTCACACAGTGTCAAAAGCCAGGGAATAAAAGTGAGTTTTTAAACATGACCTAAAAACAGCAAGAGAGGGAGCCTGCCTGACATGCAGTGGTAAGTCATGCCACAGTCTTGGACCTACAACAGAGAAGCTCCTGTCACCTCTGAGCTTAAAACGAGTGCCTGGAATGAATAAAAGCATCTGGTCTGAGGGCCGTGGGACATATGGCTGCAGCAGATCAGCGAGATAGGGAGGGGCAGAACTGTTTAGAGATTTAAAAACATACAGAAGGATTTAAAAATGAATTTGAAAGTGAGCCAGGAGCCAGTGAAGGGAGGCCAGAACTGGAGGAATGTGCTCTCTTTTGCCTGTACCAGTTAAAAATCAGGCTGCAGCATTTTATGATGGGTGCCACAGTAGATACAAAAATGACCGCAACCTAGCCAGTTTTACAGATGCTGAGCTAAAACTTGGTGTGGTGGTGGCTGGGAGTCATTCCCATCACATACTTTAAGCATTAACAGATGGTGCAAGATATATTTATAAAATTGTGGCACGCAAATCTGTAGAAATTATACAATTCCAATGAAGTGCAAGTGTTTTTTTTTAATTTATACAGGTAGTCATCGACTTAAGACGGAGATCCGTTCTCACGCGGCGTCGTAAACCGAATTTGACGTAAGTCGGAACATACGTAATTACAAATGACGTACCTGTTTTACCAAGCACGTAAACCGACTTTCGACGTAAGTCCATGGTGATGGCATTCCTTTTCCTCGATGCACTGCCATCAGAAGAGTCCTCCTTGCGTTTTGGGAGCCATAATGAAGGGCTAATGAAGGG
>JARVGS010000761.1:20294053-20309055 GCA_031762315.1 Hypsolebias antenori | reverse complement strand
ATCAGACAGTGGTGGTGTGTGTGTGTGTGTGTGTGGGTGTGTTGGCGGGGGGTGGGGGGTTACAAGCTGATATGCATTCTATCAGGATGATTTATGCAAATTATGCACATTATTCCCGCAGGAATCTCTCTTCTGAAAGTGCCAGGATAAATTGCCGGAAATTAGCCATAAAATTCACTGTGCGGGGAGTGTGAGGTGAAGGCCGCCGAGGAGCCAAGGACATTGGGCCGCCGTGGTTACGCTTGGCCTGGCCTGCCTCCCCCCACCCCCCACTCCACCACCCATGCTTGGCATTCATGGCTGTTAAAGACCTCTTGCTCAGACAGATACATTGAAGCCTGGAGTAGCACTCGGCACATCAAGAAGATCAGCCAAGCAAGTTACACAAAAGGCGGAGCCTTCATGCTCCAGTAACGTGACAGATTTTCGACACAGGGAGGCAGATTGTCTTTTTAATCTTCTCGTGTTATAGACTTAGATCCACCTTATAGATTCTTCTGTTAGATTCCTGGAAAATACTCAGTTTACCTTCAATCCAGTCGGGGGTTAAGTTTGTTTTTGACTTTGTTTGCGGTACACTTTAATCTCCAGATTATACTTTAATCAGAAACATGTCCAGCAATGGACATTAAAATATAGTTTGTTGTCTTCTTCAGAACCATCTTTTTATTGCTTTATCTGTTTTCTTGTGATGTGTGAGTACAGTAATTCACTTTTACTATGGCTTCCTTGTGTATTGCCTGAATTCTCCATTAAAAATCAACAAGTCCTTGAAGGAATGCACACCACCCACCCCCTTGCACGCTAAAGCTTTAAACAAACATTTTGCGTGATGTTATTCATATTTTTGTGTTTGCTCAGGTCGATTAGCTGTGGCAGCCATCTTAAATCAAGCTGACGCCAAAAGCTATGCAGTTGTACATGTATACCTGACATTTTTGTTTGAATGTATCTACTGGTTGGTGAAATATTTTGCTTACAGACAGCCAAACAAACACACAGACAGGCCATGACGTGATTTCCGGCCTTTCATGGCAGCGGGTGATAAATGTCACATGTGCAGATGAAGCCCACCCGTCCTTGGCTTTGCTGCACCTCAAGAGGGTCAAGATCTGCATATTGATCTAGGTGATGTCAGTTTCAAAGCGTGTGCACACACATGTTGTCATGTGGATGATTTTACTTTTACTCAAGCTGTGCTGAAAGATTGAAGCTGTGCTGAAAGATTTTTTTTCTCTCATGAGTAAGTGCAGCTGAACATCTGAACGTTGGAAAGTTCAGTGTACACAACTTTAAAATATTGCCACAAATATGTGTTCATATATTTGTTCATACTGTACAGTATTTGGTGTTTTCTATTCTGTTAATATGGAATCAGATTAAAGAAATAAAACAGAATCACCATAGTGAGAATGATGAGATTCACATTATAGTGATCAGGATTCCCTTTATTGACATGCCCTTATACTACTCTGCATACTTTGTGCTCCTTTAATCATTCAAATGTCAAAAGCTTTTTTTTTAATCAAATTCCAGCTAAGATTTTTGGATTAGTCACTTTTACTCTTTGCTAAATATTTACCATATTTTACAAAATAATAATAATAATTCTCGTAGAAATATATTCAGATCTCTACATTTCCTCTGAAAAACAGTTTTATTTGAAATCAGATTCAACATATTCGCCGTCTTCTGCTGCTTTTAGTTTTTAGATGATGTTTTGCTACTTTTAGATGCTGGTTAGCTTTTGGCTACTTTTGTCTTAAGCCAATGTTTCAGTACTGTTATGTAGCAATTTGTAACTTTTAGCTTTTAGCTGCTTTTCTTTTGAGCCAGTATTTCAATATGATTGGCTGGCTTTTTGCTAATTTTAGGTGCTAGACAGATTTTAGCTGCTTTTGTTTTGAGACAGTGTTTCAATATTGTTAGCTGGCATGTAACTACTTTTAGGTGCTGATTAACTTTTAGCTACTTTTGTCTTGAGCCAGTGTTTCAGTACTGTTTGGTGGCATTATGTTACTTTTAGGTGCTGGTTAGCTTTTAGCTACTTGTCTTATATATAGGTGGCATTTTGCTACTTTTAGGTGATTAGCTTTTAGCTACATTTATCTTCAGTCAGTGTTTTAATACTATTAGGTGGCATTTTGCTACTTTTAGGTGCTGGATAGATTTTAGCTACTTTTGCTTTGAGTCATTGTTTCAGTACTTAGGTAGCATTTTGTTACTTTTAGAAGCTAGATAGCTTTTAGCTACTTTTGGCTTGAGCCAGTGTTTCAATACTGTTAGGTGGCATTTTGCTACTTTTAAGTGCATGATAGCTTTTAGCTGATTTTGTCTTGAGCCAGTGTTTCAATACTGCTAGGTGGCATTTTGCTACTTTTAAGTGCTAGATAGCTTTTAGCTACTTTTTTCTTGAGCCGGTGTTTCAATTCTGTTATGGAGCATTTTACTACTTTTAGGTGTTGGCTAGCTTTTAGCTATGTTTGTCTTGAGTCAATATTTCAGTATACTGTTAGGTGGCATTTTGCTACTTTTAGGTGATTAGCTTTTAGCTACATTTGTCTTCAGCCAATGTTTCAATACTAGGTGGCATTTAGCTACTTTTAGGTGCTGGATAGGTTTTAGCTACTTTTGCTTTGAGTTATCGTTTCAGTACTGTTAGGTAGCATTTTGTTACTTTTAGCTTTTAGCTATTTTTGCTATTTTTAACTAGCATTAGATACTTTTGACAATACCCTTTTTGTCAGTGTTTTGATACATTTTAATTACCATCTATAGCTACTTTTATCTTTAAGCCAACATTTGGCTCTTTTTACCTTTTTTGCATAGTTAGCCATGCTTTCTCCTTTTAGCTTTTAGCTAGTGTTCTGTCTCATTTATCTTTAACGACAGTTTCAGCATTTTCAGCAAATTTCTTGGGTCCATCAGGTCTCAATTTTCACAGAAAATGCTACTTCTCTAGTTTAAAAACGTGTTTTATGTGTTCGTGTTTCAAAGCTCATTCAAGCAACTTCCAAAGAAAAACAAGCCCAAATGCTTAAGATCAAAACAAATCAAGTGAAATGTGTCTCTCCCCATAATTTGATTTACTGGGCACAAATATATTTGCACAACGAGAACACTCGACTTCACTGCACCTGTTTTTATTTGTTCAAATTCGGGCTGAATTGTTTTTTTCTGGTGTAAACAACCTGTGCAGCAACATGGCCCACTCTCTGTCCGCACGGTTTAATCTGAAGGGAATAAAAGAACATCAGATTAGGGCAGAAAAACAGAGCCATCGGTAAACAGGGATTAGGGGATTGAGCCGTTAATCTGATTAATATGGAAGCAGTGGGGATATTAGAAATGTTACTCAACATTGTATTCCAGATGAGGAGATAATCACACGTCATTACGTCACTTATTGTTTCCCTGTTGGAAGTTTCTGAGCTGTGAGCCGGCTGCCATATGTTTGCCTGACCTTCAAGACCCTCAAAGAAAAACAAACATTATGAGAAAATGGACCTCACGCAGGAAAACATATTTTTTTTAAAAATGGAGAGATTACACTTGATCGAGAAATTCATTTAAGAAAGATGGGCTGGATAAAAATTCTGAAACTATAAAAGGCGATAAAGGCAATATTAAACTTACTTTTGTAAACTGCAGCTCTTTATCCCTCCGCTGCAGAGTCAGTGTGTCAGCAAAATATCTCATGAACCACTATGGAGTCAAATAGAAAACAATATTTTAACCCAACTACAGCTATTTAACCTTTGGTGTCAATCTTCATCAAAAACAAATGACTTTATCAAACAAAAAAAAATGGTTGTAACTCTGTCAGTCAACAAATAGTGAGCTTTGATGTGATAGTAAATGAGCCAGTCACATCAGGAGTGACGCTCTCTTCATTCATATAGCGCCAAATCACAAGAGACTTTATCTCGGGGCACAGAACAAAAACATTCATGTACATAAAAATTCAATTAATAACATTATTTATCTAAGGTAGGGTAGCAGATTGCGTCGACTCTTCATTTCATCGCAGTCTCCCATCCTGAGCAAGCACAAAGGCAACAGTGGAAAGGAAAAACTCCCTCATAACAGGAAGAAGCCTCCATCAGGCTCAGGACAGGCGGCCATGAGAGAAACAGGAAGGAGAAATGGATGGCAGGTCCAGAAAGGAGGCGAGCAAGCAAACCTTTGTGAAAGAGTTGGCACTGGATGCCCTTCCTTACACGATCTGAGCTTGAACCAGCACTGATGAGTTCCCACAGCCCCTCACAACACAAGAGTGCAACATCTCTTAATATTACATGAGATTGTGCACGCAGGGTTTGACAAAAATGGCTACAAACTCTAGCATGAATGGTGACAGGTCCTTCAAGGAATGTTAGACTTTGTTAGAAAGATTTGCTTTATTTTAAAAAAAGATCATCACATTTTGTTTTTTCTTGGGTTAAATGGACAAATTTGGTTGTTTCCAGTTTAATAAAGCCGCTCGGGTTGTGTTTCACCGGTTGTCGCCACGTATTTGGTTCCATTCAAGCGTCTCCTGCAGCTTGAATCCACTTCACATGCAGATTTTAATACATCTAATGAAGGAGTGGACAAGTGGGAAGGTTTAACATAATCACAGCAGAGGATGCTTTGACTCAAGTTGACGTATCTATTGAAAACAAAACGTCCGGTAACCAGAAAGATTTAAAGGCCGGCATTATTTATGAAATTTTTTTTTTTAAAGCAACCAAGGGGGTAAAAATGAATATGGAAGCAGCTCTGCCCATAAAGTTAGACGCCTTGCTTGTGTTTTGACGCTGGTGCAGCTAACGTTGGGCGGGTTAAGCAACATAAAACAGGAGCTGTTGACGCTCAGCTGCAGTTTTATTAGCGTGCATTGTATGTGCACAACAAGAAGACAGCATTATGCATTGTTATCAGCAGCCTGACAAAAATGAATTACCACCCAGGGGTTGATTTGGTACCTCAGCCAGCGCAGCACATATATCTTTACTGTGTGACACAACATGCATGCATCCATTGCCAGAGTTTGGCTTGTTACTGATACGAGGGGGACGTTTCAATTCACTGTGTTTATGTATATTTTGACTTTATTGCTTCTCCTCCTTAGCATACATCACCTCCCCCGTTACGAAAAGATGCCCTGCTGCACTGTGATAGGGTAAATTGGACGTTTGGATGTTGTTTTATTTATTTACTCATCATTTCTATTCATGAGACGCAAATCTTGGTTTAAATGTCTTTAAGAGATTATTAGAATCAAATAAAAACACATTTTATTTTCTATGACAAAAGCTTACACACAACTCCCACATAAAGAGGAATAAACATGTGTTTATTTAGTTTTGATCTTTTAAAGGTGGTTTGTCAGGTAGTAAAACTCATTTGCTTGTTTTCCTTTGAACGCTGTGTTTTGTTTTCCACACATATGGCTCCGTCTCACCCCTGGGGAATACCCTCTTCTGGGCTAATGTGAATATTAGTATGGGTTAAATGCTCCACTCATTTGTGCATTAATGCATGTTGCATAAATTATGTTTTGAGTCTCAGTTTCAGCAAGAAGGAAAAAACTATCGCTAAACATTTTGGTGCAGGAGTTTTTGATTATTTCCTAATTGAGGTGAGTGAGAACTAAAATGGGATGAAATGTGACACTTTTATTGATTCTTTGCTTGTCAGACAAACTTAGATTGGAAATGGGAAAAAAATTATGAAATTTGAACAGTGTGGACGAAAATGCATATAAAACATCTTGGGGTGAAATTATTAGGAACAAATTTTGACGGAAATATAAATCATTTCTTTTTTTATACATGTTTGTACTTCTTAAACTATGTGAACCAATTTCAAAATTAAATAAGCAAAAAATGTTTTTGTTCCATTTTTTGTTCCATTAGGGCACACTGCATCAAGTTACAACTCCTAAATCTGAGTCATTTCACATCATGGAAGCTGCTGTCAAGATATTTTACTCATTTTATTTTTTTTAATCATAAGTTTACTCCATATTTAAAAAAAAAAAAAAACATGATGGATAAGAGCCTGTTTTTGTGTTTAAGTGGTTCAAATCGTTCAGATTCAGGCTTCTCTGAACTTTTCTTGCTCCACGAGTGGTTTTGAAACATTTATTTAAGTTTTGTCCTGTTCAAATCTTCCTCAAGGATTTCTAAAACGGGAATGAGGAACTAAAGAAGTTGCGGCTGAAGCTGCGCGGTGATGAAAAGACGCTAAACTGCGCCATTAAACGAGCTTTTAATTATTTCTTAATCACATCCTGCACATGTAATCGTCTCAACGATGAGTCTGATTGTGAGAAACCAGGTATTACAGAGACAGCTTTCATATATATTTGTGTGTGAATTGTTTTTTAGCACAGCATTGTGGAAATAAACAATAAAAATCAGCAGTGATTTTTTTTTCTTCCCAATTTGGCGATGCGTCTTTACGCATCCCGGGGGCGTCACGTTTGGCCTCCTTTCTCAGATTTTGGCATTGCTATCCGCTCAAAAATAACAAAGAAAAACCAGAAATCATAGTTTTGAAATATAGTGTAAAATTACTGAGCTTTTGTTCCCCTCTGTTTGAACTTTACGCCTGCATCCCATTCCAAATGGTTTGAATTTGGGGGAAAAAAGCGCACCGAATCAAAAATATTAAAAGTGGCTAAACCATCTTAAAATGTTATCAGTCAGAATTAAAATACAAATAAATCATCTTTCTCTGATTCCACGTTAATATTTGGATGAGTTCAAGCAGATTTCTTTTGTTCAAAATATTTTAATAAAGCTTTTCAACACTGAAGTACATACAAACGGCCCTCTTTGCCCAAAGTATCTACAATAAACCACAGCCTGACCTGACAACGCGTTTAATCAAGACTTTATATTTAAAACATAAAAAATAAATCATAATTTAAAAAGAAAAATACACAACTTAGACAACAAAGTGCAATGCAAGCAAAATATCCATAAATATCCCCAAATGAATAAATTACAAAACACACATCAAAACATCTGAGAACTTGAATTATTATTTTTTTAACTTGAATTTTTATTACATCATAGTGGCCCTACGTAAAATAAAGATCTGATTGGATGACTGTAACATTCAGCAGAAGAGTCTTTAATTCAGGCCTTTTGATCAAAGGAAGTGAAAGAAAACCAGCTGATAAATCAGGAGAAAGCAGCAGAAAGTGAGATTAACGCTCCGGGAAGGTGTTCAAAGTTCAAAGTTGTCAGGTCACATCTCCAAAAAGCGTCCTACATGTTTCACAGGCCTTTCCTCTTCCTCCTCTGTCTGGCCCTCGTGTCAATCAGCACTTTAAGAATGATTCAGATACACAATCAATGTTGGAACAAAAAAAAAGAAGAAGCGCGTCTTATTGTATTTAGTAAATATTATAAAAGTGTTACTTTGAGTCTCTCAGTGTCCTCTGCTCTCTTCTGTGCTTCTTTTGAGTCTTTTTGGAGTTCTCTGCGCATGTTAAGGCTTGTCAGTGCATTGTTTGCACAGGCTGGCGGTTGCGCTGTTGAACAGCGCGCACTTATCCGGGCAGGAGGGCGCAGCCACGCCGGTCGGGAACGGGTATCCGGGCGGCTGCTCGTACGCGCCCAGCCCCGGAGCTGCGAGCGCAGTGGTGGCCGGGATGGACGCCGCGGAGATCGCCTGGCCCTGGTTCAGGTACGCCACGAGCCTCCTCATCTCCTCCAGCGCCTGCGCCTGCATGAGGATGTAGTTCTTAGCGAGCAGCAGCGTGGCGATTTTGGAGAGTTTCCGCACGGACGGGCTGTGCGCGTAAGGGATGACGGCGCGGAGCTCGTCCAGCGCGTCGTTCAGGTCGTGCATCCTCCGTCGCTCCCTGGCGTTGATGTTCAGCCTCAGCATTTTCTGCTCTTTGGTTTTCTTGCCTCCCTCGGCTTTCCCCCCGGGGCCGGTCCGCACGTCGGCCAGGAGGACCATGTCGCACCTGCCGTCGCTGTCATCGTCGGGGCTCTGCTCCCCGCCGCTGCTCTCTGCCGCCGAAGTCCTGTTGGCGCTCTCCCCGTAGTTGACGCACAAAGATCCGGTCGGCAGACCCAGCGCGCCCCCTCTGCTGCCCGCGAGCCCCCCCGGCTGAATGGGGTCTGGGTCTGCCTGGTCGAAGCAGCCGATCGGGGACTGGCGGTCTCTGGGGGGCAGCTCGAGGCCGGCGGATCTGAACGGGTCCATCTTCTTGGTGGACACGGCGCTGAGAGTTTTGTGGAAAATGTCCCCCGCGCCGCCGCTCAGGCTCATCCTCCGCTCCATCGCCTCTCGGGTCGCGCGTCAGGCTGCGCTCGCGCGTGGAAACTCTTTGCGCGTCTCGGAGCGTTCCTCCCGTCTGTTCTGAAACTTTTCTGGCTCCTCTCCGTCAGCTGAGGAGGTGCTGCGAGGAGGAGGAGTAAGAAGCGCCGCTCTCCTCTGACTGCTTCTCTGTGCCGGATTCACCTTCACCGGATCATCCTCGTTGCGCACGAGACGCTTCAGTGTTTGTGCGCGATTATCTCGAGGCGGGTTGTTAAAACGGATTCGCCTATTGGGACAGAGACACCCTCTCTCCTCTCACTCTCCACCCAATCAGGTTCACGTTTCAATTAAGGGCGTTTAAGCGTGGACAAACAGTACCGCGTGCGCCTCCTTCCCTTCCTCTGAGCGCGCGCGCGCGTCTTTTTGGTATAACCTCCCGGATCCGTTTGAACAGTGAGCGCCTCTCATTTTAAACGTTATTCTGGGCAACAGCCTGCAAGCGTGTGCACGTTTTATCATCTTTCTAACATTTAAATGGAAATTGAAGCATTTTGTCAAAAGTGTTTTTTAACTTTATTCATTTATTCCATCAAATCAAAAGAGGGACTCAGACCAGTAGTTTCTCTTTAGCATCGTCTAAGTCATTGTTTTCCTTTCTTGTTGCCTGCTTGCATGTTTTTATTTAAATTAATTTCCCCAACAAATGACCACATTTATGTGCGCGCGTGCCTCACTGTGAATTACTTAGATCGTGCTGCCATCTCCTGGATCAGATCATTTACTGCACTTATTAAAAGGAACCTGTCTTCACTTCCAACATCACTTTAAAAAAACACATTTTCTAGGCACATGTTTGTTTGTTTACTTTAACAAACAAACAGATCCATTTGAATTGATTTGACTTTGTTGATTTTTTAAGCAGCTGAAGACTCATTTAATGACAAAATGCATGATTTTATATTCTACTGTTTTGTGTTTTTGATTTACTTTTATACCCTTCTGTTTTTCTGCTTGTTGTGTTTTATGCAGCATCTGTTCAGCTTCTGTTTTTTTTTTTTTTTTTTTTTTTTTTTTGTGATGCACCTTGTGCTTTTCTGTTGAAGTTGATGGACAAACTGCATGAAGCTGTGGTTTCTGGAAGCAGGATTTTACACATTTCGCACAAAAAGTCTAATAAAGTACAGAATTGCATGCAGCTTCTGAATAAATTAAACTGTATGCAATTCAAATGACAAATAAAATAGCTGTGGCACTTATAGGACAAACCATTAATCACAGATCTGACTCACAGGACCAGAACTCTAAACTCAGAAACATACAAATCTTCACGCTCTAAATCAGTGGTTCCCAACACTGGTCCTTGAGGAACACCATCCTGCATGTTTTAGTTGTTTCCCTGCTCCACCTGATTCAGTGATTTAATTGCTTCCTCGTGTCCTGCAGAAGCCTGTAAATCACTCATTTATTAAACTCAAGTGTTTCAGAACAACTAAAACATGCAGAATGGTGTTCCTCAAGGACCAGTGTTGAGAATCCCTGCTCTAAATAAATTATGTCTTGTAATCTTGAACAAACATTTAATTAAAACTGTATTTCTTTTGCCCAGTTCAGCCTTGGATGGACTGAGTGAAAAACACCTGTGGTGTAAAAGGAGAATAGTTTGTCCTCCAGGCCTCTCAAACATCATGTGTGGGAAGTGCTGCGACTTTTGCTCTCGTGACGTCCTCATAAATGAAGCAAAAATCAATTGTCAAATAATCATTTTAAATGCATGTAACATTAGAGCTGCAACAACTAAAAGAGATCTGATTCATAAAAACCACGACAAATCTTCCTGCAGTACGAGTTGCTTGTGAGCACAGGAGAGCTGCGTGCACACCGTCCTCTTTCCCTTGAATTATTTAACATGTTTGCTGTAAATGAGCAAACACAACTGTCTTATCTTCTTTTGGTTCACAAACTGAGAACCTTTTCTACCAAATTATAAGAAAATCACTCAAAATCACAACATTTAAAAAAAAGCATTCCTACAATTGTAAATAGGCTTTAAAACATGTTTGAATATTTCAGGCGTGTTGTTAAGGAGGTTTATCACATGCTGGAGTTGTGCTCCATTCCTTGAATAGTCCTTAAAGGATAAAATTTACAATGAACACATACAAATGACAGAAGAGTTACAGAGGTTTGGGTCTGATTTGGGTGTTTTGTCCCTAAGTTTTTGAAGAATGGTGGATTATTTTTAAATCGAGACATTCTGATTGTTAAAAGGCGTGAGACAAAGGAAGAACTGTTTTGCATCAGCTGTGTTAGTTCAGCAGTTTTCTTCTCAGAGCCGTCACACCTGAACTTCTTCTTCTTCTTCTTAGTGAGGGTTATTGGCGGTTGGTGAACTAAGCGCATTACCGCCACCAACGAAAAACCCCGTAACACAGTCACCAAAGCAAACAAACCAAGAAGTGTCCCAAAACCACCCAACACAACACACCCACCTAACCCATAACAACAAACCAACAAAAGAAAAAAGCCCATAGAAACATCAACACACATGACTATCAGCTGGGGTTCCTGCCTTCCCAGCTGATTCCAACCGTTTAATTACGTCTTCCCAAGAACCGTCCCGAAACCCCAGAAACTTCTCAGCCCCTCTCACTATGATTTTAATCTTTTCCGTTTTGTGTTTAGCTTGATCCGTGCAATTAACAACATACGCCATAAATAATATCAGGTTGTCCACAGCCACAGGGAGAGTTACGGCTGAAACACTAACAGGTTGCTGTCGGTCTTGTCCACACCTTTCACCAGTATCTGTCGGCCCACGTCCTTGAACACACCGGACCGCCTCAGCATAACTGACGTTCCTAGTCACTTTTATCTGGTGGACTTCCTTAGCCCTCTTCCTCACCTCACAACCCCCATACGTTACCCTATGTCGCCCACCACAATTACAGCACTTTTCCTGAACTCCATCCCGACACGCTTCAATTCCATGATCACCCCCACACTTTGAACACTGTTGTTTCCCTCTACAGACAGCAGCTATGTGCCCATATCTCTGACATTTGAAACAGCGCAGTGGTGAAGGGACGAAAGGCCGCACCGGGAAACTCAGAAACCCTATTTTGATTCTCTGTGGCAGAACATTCTCAGAAAACTCAATCAATAGGGACAGACTACCCACACGTTCTCCATTCAGATTCTTAGTCAATTGCTTCACGGCCGACACCCGAACACCAACTATGTTTCGCTTTAAGTAATCCAAATCCTCACCCAAAGGCACGCCATGAATCACACCTCGAAGAATGACGTTCTCACCTAAAACTTTTCTGTCCACCACCAGGTTCTTGCAAAGTCTTTCAACACGTAAAGTCTTACTTTTCTGTTCTTCAGTAGTGCAAATCACCAGCACATTACCATCCCTCAACACTTTCACCATTTCCACTTCTCCAATCTTCTTCCTTATTTCCTTAGAAAAAACGATAGGACTCAGAGGGCTCCGCTCAGCCCCAACCCCAAACTTCAATATTATTTTATGTACCCCCATCTCAACCTTACGTCTGACCACTCTCTTCCCTTCAGAGCTACTGCCATCAAACTCTCGTTTATTTTCAGGTTGTCAAACACTCTACCGGCAGATATCGTACTACTTCCACCACCTCTACCCCTCCCTTTAACCGTTGTCCATGCACCACAATCCGTATCGTCCTCAGTCGACTCATCCTGCGAATCCATCCTAGCGTTCCCATCCACCGACGTAATTCTAAAAAACACTGCGAGAGTGTGAACCGAGAACACCGATTCCTGGGCTTTTCTCTGTTTGTCACTTTTAACTCCACAGCTCATCAACCAGACTCAACTCACCTGCTGCCACTCTGGAGAGGACTGCTACTTAAGCAGCTCCCAGACTCCTCTCCAGTGCTGGGACATCTTCTGCCATTGGACATTCCATGGCTTGGTTCATCAAGTCTTCTTAAGGGCCTCTCTCACCACTGGATTACGCTCCTGTGGATTCACAGTGTTCCACCATCTTCTACCTCGTTCATCACTCTGTCTGGGTCAACCTGCTCCTCTCTCCATCGATCATCTCTCCTCCTTTGCAACCATCTCCTTCTACAAACAACAAAGTAAGATCAACTCCTAATCTACAAATCAAATCATCAACCTGCCATGAGGATAATTATACTCACAATCTCCCCTTCTTCCTTTTCAGCTGCTCAAGTTTTTAATCTGCACTTGTAAAATTATCACTAACCTTTTATTCTGTCTTGTGTCCTTACTACTTTGGTCTGCCAGTTAGGGGTCGACGATTGTACAAATTCTGATAATATATCATATTTTACATTATTAGTGTTTAGTGTATCAGAGTCAGAGAAACTTTATTGACATTGCACAAGTTGCCCAGTACAACGTGAATATGGACGCACAGTCATCCTGAGGGGGACTACATGTGAGAAGCTGCAGCTGTCTTATCAGCGCGGCCATTTCATCTGGCCAGAATGATGGTCTCAGGTGTGAAAAGGGGAAAAAAACACAAGGGTAGACAGTGGTGTTACAAAAAATATATTTCACATCTTGTCTAGTAGGACATTATATGAAGCATCAAAAAACTCTACCAGCAAGCAACAGTTAAGACAAATCACATTTGCATTTGAGGTCAAAGCAGTGAAATTAGTCCATGAGCCTTGTTCAGATCAGACACAGTTCTGTTGATGTTACCAGCCAGCCTTATCTATAAGAGTACACAGAGAGTTCTCCGGGGAGGGGAGGAGGGGGTTGCGACAGAGCAGTTGTTTATTCCTAAGTATTCAAGACCCAGGAGAAATTTATAGTCAGCCTTCCAAGGCTGTTTGGGAAGTCCGATTAAAGATAAGCATGAATTATCTTCACTTCAGGCAGACGGTGTACTTTTCTGTTGCCTTGAGTCCAGATGGGCGATATAAATCCAATATGCTCCAAATTGTGGGAAACTTTCACTGACCCAACCTATGAGTCCTCTTCCAGATGTATCCCCCCGGCCGCAAACAAGTCCCAAACCCCGCTGGTGGCCTGTGATTCTCAGAGACCGCATCCACCTTGCGGTTCAGCTCGTAGAGCAGCTGATTCATAGAGGTCACAGCTCGGATCACACTCTCGTTTTGACTCGGGAGCTTTGATAGGACGTTAACTGCTGCTGAAGTCTTCCTCAATTTCCGATAGAAAAGTGCACCACAGATGCCGATAAGCAGAGCACCTGCTAGCATAAATCCAATTATATACAAATCTTCGACATCATCCACAGAGAGAACCGACAGACATATCACCTTCCATTCTCCCCAGGAATCCATGACATATCCGCTAGAATGCGTCTGTGGGGGGCAAGCAGGGTCTCCCGGACCTGGACGTTTGGTAGAAAAAAATCTTGTCAATAGAGTTGATTGCCCACGAAACCAGATCCATCGTCAAATTGCGTTCGGGAAATGAGCACCAAGAACTGCAGACAAAGACAAAAAAAGCCACGCAGGGAGAGGAAAGTTGTGGAGGAAAGGAGGCGAGCTGCTGCTTCGACCAGAGCATAGGAGGAAGAAAAAAACAGATTCCAGAGCTGCCTCCACTGGAGGACCATGTAGCCCATCCTCTCATTCGTGGGTCAATTAAGATACTCAGAGCCCTGCCCAGAGATAGAGTTGTGAATATAACACTTTTTGTTGATCAACTATTAAAGGTTTTCACTTTCCAGCCTGAGTTGATTAATACACCTGTCCATCAGGTGATCTTTAACTTTGCCTGGAAGTTGAAGACTGAACTCAGTTCTGTTTTGGTCCCTGAGCACACTAACTCTTCTGTAGAGTCTGCAGGTTGTCCAGAACCTGTAGTGGGCGCTACATCTCCAGTGTCTCCTATGTTTCCAGCGTCTCCAGAGGGCACTACACCTCCAGCGTCTCCAGAGGGTGCTACACCTCCAGCGTCTCCAGAGGGCGCTACACCTCCAGTGTCACCAACGACTGGGTCCCACACACTCCAGTTCCAAACCAGTGATCTCATACAAATAAATCAGACTTTAGTAAGTTTACTCGCATCTGCCAAAAACAATCCGGACTGTATTGACACTGTGCTTTCCATTACAGAAAAGGTTTTATTATCTCAACCCGGTCTAACCCAGCTCCCCAAGTATCAACAGTATTCAATTGAAATAAGTACTCTAAAAATAGCCAGCCCTGAACCTCCTGCAGCAGCAACAATCAGCTCTCAGCCTACAACAACAGTCCTGAAGCCGTGAAGGTCCAGCTGCAAGTCTTCCAGAACCTGCAGCTGTTCTAAAGCCTCCAAAGTCTGCAGGTAGTCCAGAACCTGCAGCTGATCCAAGGTCTCCAGAGTCTGCTGGTTGTTCTTAACCTGTGGGGTCGGGTTCCAAGACCTCACCACACGTATCCTGTTCCGAGAGGGTCCTGGAGGATGCTTCTTACGTTTCCTGTTCTGATGGGGTCCTAGAGGACGCCCTTCACGTATCCTGTTCCGGGAGGGTCCCTGAGGATGCCTCCCACGTATCCTGTTCTGAGGGGGTCCTGGAGGATGCCCCTCATGTCCCCTGTTCCGGGGGGGTGGTCTTAAAGGACACCCCTCATGTCTCCTGTTCCAGGAGGGTCTTGGAGGATGCCTCCTATGTATCCTGTTCTGAAGGGGCCCTGGAGCACGCCCCTCATGTCTCCTGTTCCGGGAGGATCCTAGAAGACGCCTCCCACGTATTCTGTTCGTAGGTG
>JARVGS010000761.1:20120286-20133229 GCA_031762315.1 Hypsolebias antenori | reverse complement strand
GATAAAGCCGATAACTGAAAATGAGGTTGATAATTTTCATTTATCATGCGATTAATTGATTTGTTGTTTATTCCGACGGGCCTAATTATAAGAAAACCTCACAAGGTCAAATATGTGATCAAGGGTAACATTTGTAAATGTAGTGTTCAGTCTTCGATCAGCCGCAGAGCGAAGTAGTAAATCGAGAAATCACATTCACTGACTGTTGCGCAACAGTTAGCTTTCCAAACTTCCACATGCTAAAATGTTGCACTCATATATTTGACCAAATATGTTCAACCCAAATGTCCTCGTGGATAATTCTTTTTTAAATAGGGTGTATTTTTAGTATGTGTTTAAGTTAATGTTGCCTCATTTGATTCCAGTGACCATGCTGGTGTCAGTAAAGCATACGAAGCTATGAAGAATGTGGCCAGTTTAATTAATGAAAGAAAGAGACGACTGGAGAGCATTGACACCATCGCTCACTGGCAGGTGGCCATTTTGCACTGGGAGGTGAGAATGACTACCAGCTAGTTTTGATATCCATATTAGATTTCTCAGTGTTTTAACTCTGAACGTGTTGCAGGGTCCAGATGTGCTGGAGCGCAGCTCGGAGCTGATCCACTCCGGTGAACTGACTCGAGTCGTCCGACAAGGTAAAATGCAGCAGCGCAGCTTCTTCCTGTTTGACCACCAGCTGGTCTACTGCAAAAAAGACGTCCTGCGCAGAGACCTGCTCCACTATCGAGGCCGACTGGATATGGATCAGGTGGAGGTGGTAGACGTCCCTGACGGGTGGGACTCGGATCTGGGCCTGACTGTGAGGAACGCTCTGCGGCTGCGCCACGCCGACACGCTGGAGTTTGTGTGCGTGCTGTGCGGCAGGAAGGTCCAGGACAAGCAGAGGTGGTTACAGGCCTTCGCTAAGGAGAGGGACAGAGTCAAAGAGGACCAAGAGATGGGTGAGTTGCTCAGAATCCAACACCAGCGCTTATCATCTGCTGCATTTTTATCCCAAGCCAGCTGGATGGAGCCAAAAGATGTTTCAGGTCAAACCTTTTAAATTATATTATTAGCAATACAGTATTGAGTAAGATTGTGGCACCCAAAGAATATCAAGTGGATGAATATCAGCTACTACCACACAAAATGTAGCTGAATATTTATGAAAATGACTGAGAGGGAGCCAATTTTCGTGAATGCCAATGTCAGTTTGCTCTGGTCACTCATGAATTGGATTGATAATACTATTTTTCAGATTATAAGGCGCAATATCAATGAACGAGTCTGTTTTCTTACATAAGGCTCTCTGTCGATTTTTGAGAAAATTTAAGGATTTTAGATGCCTTATAGTCCGAAAAATATGTTAACTGTTAAGTCATAGATATGCCTGTCGCGATAAACAATAAATCAATCAATCTCATGATAAATTAAAATTATCAACCTCATTTTCAGTTATCGGCTTTATTGTTTCTTCGTGTCTCTTTCTACTGAAGACAATGGATGACAAAAGGCTCAACTCTTCCCCTCCCTTTCTGTTTTCTCTTTAAAATCCATTTTAACGTCCAGAATTGTATTTTTGGCTCGCTAAAAGCAGCTAAGCTGTGAAACTAAGCTGAGAAACTAAGCTACAAGCTTAGCTAACAGATCAATCTCGGGGGAAAAAACTCCAACTTGTCGAAGCTCCAAAATTCACGGTTGAAACCCGTGCCGTTGTGTAAAAAGTTGTTTTTCTCTTCAAAAAGAAGCTGAGAACTTGTTTACTGATTTTTATTAAACGCTTTGTGTGAAAAATGCTATGCTAACAAGCTCAAATCACACCGAATGTCCGCCATTTTGTAGACCGAAAAAAGGAAAGCGAGACAGCCCATGTCACGTCAAGGGGCCTCCCTTCCATTTTTCTTAAAGAGACACTTCATTATCCATCCTTCGTTTCAAACAGCCTTATAGTGCCATCTAGTGGTCACAAAATATACAACACTCAAAATTAACCAACATTCCTTCTTAAATTTGACAATAATTACTAATTATTGTCATATTTCAAACAATATTATCATTTATTGCAATAATTTCTGAGACAATTAATCGTCCAGCAAAATTTATCGTGACAGGCCTAGTCAAAGATGTAAAAGTAACTTTCCAAGTTTCATTCAGAGCTGTCCCGTGGTTTATGAGATATTTTGCTAACAGACAAATGAACACAGACACGTTTATAGAGTCACCAGCAGACATTTAGAGTTAATTGTGTATCGTCTGTTCTTTGCAGGAATGGATATCAGTGAGGAACAAAGAAAACAGGCCATTTTTAAGGCCAGAAGGCCCAAACACGGGAAGATCAAAGGTAGGAAAATATGTTCTTGTTCCGTTTCTCAGTTTTAATTCATATTTAACTATGTTTTTACGTTTAGCCTTGGGTTACTCTGGCTCCGTCCCGCCACACCACCAGAACCTCACGCCTCTCCAGCAGCGCCACGTCAACATTCCAACCAGCGTGCCTCAGCAGCAGGTCTTCTTCCTGGCCGAGCCCCCCAAACGAAAGCCTTACCACCTGCTGTACAGCATCACCCGCAACGCCTTTTTCAGAAAATGACTCTTTAATTTTATTTCCCCTCTTCCTCTGCACATTCAAAGCATATTTAAAATGTCCTGAAATCTCAAAAACACTTTTTTTTGTGTGTGTATGCACTGTTAAGATTTTGTTCTGTGCCTCTGTGTGTTTTTATTTTTTGTTGCAAGTTTAAATTTCAAATGCCTGTGCTTTAAAAGGGGCATTAGAAAAGTGTTAAAATACTGTTTATTCGTTTTTTTTTTAATTTGTTAAAAAGGCTGCTTATTAAATGTATTTTAAATTTTCTATTTTTTTTTTAGATGATAAGAAAGATATACCCATAATGCTTTTATGTTTTTGTTTGTTTCTTGAAGGCTGGGCCCTTTTTTTGTTGTCAACTCTGAGCACAAAAAGGTCAAAGAGTAACGTAACTGCACATTCTCAAACCCATTGAACTGTAAATAAAACAAGTGTAATCAGAAGCAGGTTTCTTTAAAATGAATGTGTTAGCTCAGTTTAACTTGTGTGGCTGACAAATATGGAGGATTTGGTCCAACGTAGTGATAGAAGGTAATGAATGAAACCTTAGCTGTGGGTCTGGAGGTTGTCGGGTTCTCGGCTGCTCATCTGTTGCCGAAGGATCTGATTTCAGACACCTGTAGACCGAGGATCCGGACAGCGTTATGTGGGGCTCAACGCTTGTTTGCCGCTGTTTATGTCAAAGCGAGCTCGAGTGCGTAGCGAATGGAGCTGAAAAGACAAAAGTTAGCATTTCGACGATGATGATGATGATGACGGCTTGATGGGATTTGTGTGTCATGGACACAAAGCAGGAGGAGACCGAGCATGCACCGCCTCAACAAGACTCTGCAAGTGTAAGTAAGATAATTAGTTTATAACAAATACAGCCTTAAAGAGCATAATGAGCTCTTTGAATTGGGAATTCCCGTTCAAATTAATTTTATTGCTCAGTTTAATCCTTTAAAATAATCTAATTAGAAGTTGAACTTTTTGTTGTCAACAAAATAAAGTTTTTATTTGTCGTTCTTTTCTTTAGTAGTAAGTTGAATCTAGTTTTGGTCCAGGTAAAATAAGTAAACTGCTCCAGTCCCTGAAGAATTATCGACCTCTTTAACTCCAGGAGATTCTCCCTTTTATGTTTTTGTTCATCGTCTGCATTGTGAAGCAACATCTAACAAGCTTTTCATTTGTGCACATCATTTACCTCCATAAATGCACAGTCCACTGCAGGGACAGTATGGATTATGAATCTTTCCAATCATCCTACAGTTTTTGGCTTTCTCTGATGCATTTGTTTTTTCTGTGCTTGAATTGGTTTTGCTGTTTGTCTCCTCGATAGCATTAGATCAGGGGTGTCCAAAGTGCGGCCCGTGGGCCATTTGCGGCCCTTGGGGGGATTTTGTGCGGCCCTCAACTGCACTTAAAGAGCGGTATAATTTTGACCCACAGGCTTAAGAGGTTGATGCAGATGTAGACCTTATTTTTAAATGTAATTTTTAGGTTTAACAGCAAAAAATATTAAAATAATCTTCACAAAATAGGTGAAATTTACAATACAAAAATTTTGTTAGAATTCCTTTATCTTACAACAAACCTTCACTGACCTACCAAAAAGTAGAATTTTGAATGATAAATCATAACTCTTGGTTAAATATAATGATGTTTTCAAAGAAAATAATTTCGGTTGAGTTAACAATCAATGGGAAGAAATTTGACATTTTGAAAAGAAAATAAAGGATCATCGATGTACAAGTGGATCAACATTATCAGTGTCCCTTCACCTTCTATGAATCTGTTGGTGTCACCCTAACCTTGAAGTTCCACCCCCTTTTTAAAAAGATCACTTACTCATTTTAGACTTTTACCTATATGAAAATAAAATGAACTTTCAAAGCACAAGAAAACAAAAAATAGTCCCAAAAAAAAATCCAAGAAATTGATCTATAAAGAATAAAACAAACTATGTTGATGTTTATGAGGCTCATAATGTTCTGGATCAACAAGAATTTAAACTTTTAATCTTTCTCCAAAATATTATAGTAGTTAAAAATGAGGAGAGAAACAAAATCATGCTTTAAACAAAAACAAAAAAAAAATCAGAATTTTTCTGGCCAACGAGACCTTTCATCTAGAATGTTCTGGCCCACCTATGAAAATGTTTGGACACCCCTGCATCAGATGGTTTTTGTAGAAGGATCGAACACCAACGCTGTTTTCTGCCTGTTTTGTATTTCTCATCTTTTTTCCCCTCAGAATGCACCAACATTTGAGAGAGATCCTCATTTTCCTGCTGTTTTACATTTTGAGCTCCTCTGAAAACCATTTCTTTACAAATAAGCAAAGTTGTGTCTAATTTCAGTAATTCAACTTTACCCAATAAGAGTTTTATAATGGGAAAGACCCAGTTGGGATTGTTGCATGTAAAGTCTTCAAATATATATTTTTTATGGGGGTTACAGCAACTTTGTAAAACTATTTTTGTGCATTTTAAGAAAATTATGTGGAAGAAAAGCAGATTTTCAACCAAAAGATAAACCATGCTTGGCTTAAAATAATTCAAATCTTCTTTAGAAACCATGACAATTAATTCACACTAAATTAATGACTGCATTAAAGTCTAAATATCACATATTTCTAATATTCATTTAAAAAATAAAGCTTTTTTTTTAAATCTGCAGCTCATTTACATTTGATTCTCTGAAAACTTCAGTTTGTAATGCTGAAACTGGTCTTTAGGTAAAAGTTTACAAAAATGTCCTTGTTGTTTAGCATCATTAATAAAAGGGACAACAGTGTATAAATCGACATTAAGTAGCATTTTTCATAGTGATGTGTGTATACGTGTTTAAAAAAAAAAAAAAGCTTAATTCCCCCTCTGAGAATGTTTATGCTGCTAACCTATGATGGATTGAGTGCCAGCTGCACAGTATGGGATGACACCGGATGAATAATACATGTGCGTTGGGTAACTTGACTGCTGAGTGTTGCATCTGATGGAGATAGTATTGCTTTCAGATATTCCTCATGATGCATCAGATTAAACCATTCTCAAGTGTACAGCATGCAGCAACAAATTACTGGGAGTTCAACCAGAACTTTGGGACTGAAGGTTGTGTAGAATGAACCCCCTCCTGCTGGTTGTAAAGCTTGCAGATGTGTCCGTGGAGGTGGCCACTGTGGATCACACCCTGCGGATGCTGCGCAGGATGTACAGGAAGAGCAGACGGAGGCCCAAAGGACTCAAGAGGCTGCTGGCCTATCTGCTGAACATCCCGCACATCACCGTCATCATCACAGCGGTTGTGTTTGTGTTGGTGGTCATCATATGGTCGCTGCTCTGGGTCTTTATCAGTAAGTAAAAGATCCTAAGTTTTAAAAAAAATAGTTACATCAAATCAGTATTTAGTGCGATCATCTTTTTTGGCTCGAATCCATCTGTTTGGTGATCTCTGTGGGGGTCACACCACTTCCAGGACTAATCGTTCTATTTGCCGAAGATGGTTCTTCATATTGGCTGCATGTTTGTGGTCCTGCCACAGAATAACTTAAGAACCAATATGACGTCTTCCTGATGTCATTGCATAATGGATAAGCATCTGCTTGAGAACACTGTTAATCTGGACTAAATCTAAACATACAAGGAACCCAGGCCATGTGTCACAGCTGCCTGCAGATGCTCATGGTTGTGTTGCTCTGCAAGTGACCAAATGATATTCTGCTGATACAAATCCATTTTTATGACTCATCAGTTCAGAAAACTTTATGTAACGGCTCAGTTCTTATGTTTTTGCACACGCTGAGTCATCTAGACTTAGTTTTAACAGTTGAGATTGGACTTTTTCTTTACAGTTCTTCCATCAAGACCAGTTCTGGGCAAACATCTTCAGTCAACAGATAGATGTAACTGGGCCTGGACATTTCTTCTAGCTGAAGTGTAGCTGAAATTGAAGTGTAAGCCTACTTTAGCAGAAGAAAGCAGAAAAAAATACATATTTGCTGGATTAGATTAAAATAAGCAGAAATTAGTACAAGATTTAGGAAATTAGCTTAAAAAAGGCTGAAAAATAGCTGAAAAGACAGAAAGAAGCTTAAACTACCAGAATGAAGAGGAATGGGCTGAAATGAGCTCCAAAAATGTGGAATTAGCTGGAAATGCTAAAATTAGCATAAAATCAGCTAACTAATAGCTGAAAATGCTGAAACAAGCTGAAATTAGCATAAAGAAGTTAATTAGGCTGAAAGCAGAGATTAACATTTAAAACTTGAATTTATCTGAAAATAGCTGAAATTAACTACGCAATGCTAAAAGGGTAGTTGAACAAGCTTAAATTAGCACCAAAAAAAGCAGAAAGAATACATGTTCACCCAATTACACTGAAAGAAGCAGATATAAGCACAAAAAAGTGTCAATTATCTGACAAAGCTGAAATTAGCAAAAAATAAAAGAATAGCTGAAATTTTGCTTTAAAAAAGATTAGCTTAAATTACCAGAAGGAAGTGGTGGAAGAGCGCATTTTGCAGAATTTGGCTGAAAATGTTTGAAATGAGTGCAAATTTGTGGAATTACCTGAAAAGGCTAAAATTAGCATAAAACAGCTAAATAGTATAGCTGACATAGCAGAAAAAGCTGAAACTTGCAGGAATAAGCTGAAAAGGAGCATAACAAGCTTAAATTAGCAGAGATAAGTTATTAGAAGCACAAAAATGTTGTGGTTAGCCGAAATAATCTGAAAGGAGCACAAAACAGCTGAAAAAACTACAAGCAGCTGAAAAAGTTTAAATTTGCACGAGGACGCTGAAAGAAGCTGAACTGGATGGAACAAAATGTGTACGGAGCAGTAAAAGGTTGTAAACAGATGATCTAAAGATGTGAAGGATGTAAAATGAGCTCAATTCATTTTCTATGAGTGGGGTAGAAAATGCTAAATATTTCAAAAAGCTAAAGTTGCACCAATACCAAAAGTCATAGCACCCGTCTCCTGAAAGTGGAAAGTTGATTAAAAACCTAAACAAGATTTTGTGGAATCCCCATCACATCAAATACTGATTTGCTTCAGATCGTTTCCCCATTTGCTCAGATCTTTTGCACAGTGCTCAACAGTCGTAAATGTTTTTTTACATGACCTGATGCAACTGGTTGACCTCAGTCCGCAGGGAAAGCTACGGCGGGGTCTATTTCGCCGGGATGTTTCGGGTTGCCAACGTGGAGTTCATCCCAGAGTACCGCCAGGCAGAGTCCCATGAGTTTGTCTTCATGGCAACCAACATACAACATGTGGTGTGTATCGGTGTAACGCTGACAGTGCTGAGGTGAGGGAGTGTGTTGTAACTGCTGGCGTCTTGTAGGTGAGCAGTGTGTACAAGACCTCCGCCGTGGCCCAACTCTACAAGCAGGCCATCATTTCAGACCTCAGGTACAGATGGCTCATCATCATCATGGTCATGAACCGTGAAGAGACCCAGCTGATGTTTACAGTTTTTGCTTCTCCCCGCTGCTTTCACCCCCCCTCCACCAAGCAACAACGACCAGGGCGGCGTGCTGGTGCATTTCTGGATGGTGTTTGTAGTCCCCCAGGTGAAGAGCGCGACGATGTCTGAGGAAATGATAGAGGCCATTCTCAGGAACTCTGTGCACACAAGCCTGCAGAACAGGTCGTCTGTTGGTTACCTGCTGGGCCTTCCTGTGGACATGGACTCCATCCTCATCAACGGTGCGCTTGTGAATGTTCAGAAGTCTGTTTGTGGCTGTGGTTCTAATAAAATAATCTGCCCTGCAGTTGTTCAGCGTTCAGATTACACATCGAACACAGAAGGTAGGTTTAAGGACGCCTAAACATTTTACTGTTTGCCATGTCCTAAAGTTTATGTTTTAATCTTTTTAGACTCGCAGTGTGTAGATAAACTGTACGCCAACATTCCTGGGGTCAGCGTTCCTCTGAACGTCTACTCGTCTTGGGGCGGTGTGAGCTGCCACGTGAAGCTGACCTCTGCACCCTTCTCTCTGATCCGCCTGACTGTCTCCTCGTTCCTCGTCGAGCCCACCGACTGCGCGAGCGACGCCGTGGTGGTGTACGACGCCCTGCTGCCCATGAGAGGGCGCATGCTGCACAGGTGAGCCTCACGTCTGGGTGTGCTCCAGATGTGCACTAAAAGCAGCAGCTCTGAAGGTGAACTGAAGTGTCTGTGTGTGGCAGCCTGTGTGAGCCGGTGTCCAGCTCCTTCTCCATCGTCTCCACCTCCAACGTCATGTTGCTGTCCTTCAGAATGAGCGACAACAAGAGCTTCAAGGGGTCCTTTGAGGCCATCGCTGAAGAGAGTAAGACGCATTTACTTTGTTTTCTTAATGTCAAAGAGTCCAGGTCATAAACAGACACAAACAGTGTCTATTGGTTGCAAGTTGATGTATTCACCAGATGTGTTAATGAACTTTAGATAAACATCTGCAACTCATTGTGTGAATGTTTATGAAGCATTCACACTATTGTGATGCATTTTTCTTCTGTACGTTTTTCTGCATCTTTCTCCTTCCACAATTTTTGTGCTATTTCAACAAGTCGTATGTCAAAAGGTTCAGCTCGTTCAGGAGAATCCTGCTATGACTTTTGGTGTCGGTGCAGCTTTAGCTTTATGAAATATTTAACCTTTTCTGCCATTTTTTCCCCCTCATAGAAATGAACTGAGCTCATTTGACATTTTTCATATCTTCTGGTTCAGCTTCCATCAGCTTCCTTGTGCACATTTAAACTTTTTTTCAGCTATTTTCAGCTCTTTTTCAGCTGTTTTGTGCTCCTTTTAGATTCTGCTAACTAAAACATTTTTAGGCTTCTTCTAACTTTTTCTGCTAATTTCAGCTTATTTCTGTATGTTTAGCTTTTTTCTGCTATTTCAGCTACTTCAGCTACTATTTGGCTGTTTATATGCTAATTTTATTTTTGCAGCTAATTCCACTTTTTTGCACTCATTTCAACATTTTTCATCCTAATTCAGAAAAAATGTACTCTCTCCTCTTCATACGGGTAATTTAAGCTTTGTATAGAAATTTTTTGCTACTTTTCAGCTCATTTTTGCTCATTTCAGCATTTTTCAGATAGTATCCACTTTTTGTGCTCATTTCTGCTTCTTTCAGTCTAATTGGGTAAACACTTGTTCTTTATGCTTTTTTTTTTTCTGTTAATTTAAGCTTGTTTTACCTTTTCAGCTAGCTTTTATTTATTTATTTAGTTTGCATTTCTCAGCTAATTTCAGATGTTTTCAGATAAATTCTAGTTATTTTTGGTAATTTTTGCTACTTGCAGCCTAATTAACTATTTTTGTTAGTTTTGGCAATTTTTTTTTTAGCTTTTTCTGCTAGTTTCAGCCTTTTCTATTATTTCTGCTACTTTTTAGCTATTTTGTGCTAAAGTTATCTTTTTCAAGTAATTCCATTTTTTTTTAGCTCATTTCAACTCCTTCCACTTCCTCCTGGTAGTTTAAGCTTCTTTCTGCCTTTTCAGATAATTTCAGGGTTGTTATTTTTTTCTGATTTCCTAATATTTGTGATAATTTCTGCTTATTTAAATCTAATTTAGCAAATATATGTTCTTTCTGCTTCTGCTAACTTAGGCTTGTTCTTCAATTTCAGCTACATTTAAGAATGTTTTTATTTAATTTCAGCTGTTTTTCAGCAAGTTCTTCAGCAATCAGTATTCACACTGCATTTTCACAGGAAATGCAATTTCTCAAGTTAACATCTGGAGTCAAACTGGTTCAAGGCGGCCACCACAGGTTGTTGACCTTAGCAAACACAAAAATGGTTATAAGTCAATCAAACTTCCACATACTGAGCTAAAATCTGGTGTGATTGTAGCAGATCGTACTCTACAAAATGTACTTTGAGCTGCCCAACATAATCTCTACTCTAAGCTTTTTGTTTTAAGTTTGTAATGACAAAATGTGCAAGCGTGTGCTCTAAAGTACATAAAATGTTGTAGTTTTCATAACGTTTCCTTTTGAGCTGCCAGCAGTTCAGTAAAATAATTATCACGGTCCTAAATATCAAATATTAAAAAACAACGCTGTAATCTGTACAAATTAAGTCAAGCTGAAAGTATTTCTAAAGCTTTTTTTAAATCTGTTTCAGAATGTTTGTCTCAAATTGAGACCCAGCCTGGTGGTCAAATCTACAGCCCCTTCTACCCCAGCCTCCTGCCCCCAAAGTGTTCCTGTACCTGGAAGTTCAAGGTCAAGACCTTTACATACTTAAACACATTTATTAGTTCGTCTTTCCTCTTCTTTTACATATATATTCTGTGTCACGCAGACTCCAAATCAAGGTTTAGGCGTTGCACTTCACTTTGAGAACTATGCATTGAAATCAAAGGACATGAATGGCTGCAACAACGGCTGGTGGCGGGTGAACGAGGACATGTAGGTGGCTGCAGAAAATCCACCCTGAACAACACGAACGACCACATCCTGGAAGTGTTTGATGGTTTTATTGACGTCAATTCTCCTTCCCCAGTTTCTGTGGCATCTACGTGGGGTACCACACGGTGTTTCGGGTCGATCACCAGAGCCCAGAGGTGGAGTTTCGCTGCACTTCACCTAACTCTGTTCAGCCTTTTCAGGCCTCCTACAGCAGTTACAACATCAGCCATCGTAAGCACTGCAGGGCGAGAACCTGACCCAGTCATAAAATCTGAAACAAAACAAGTGTTTTTGCGCTTTACGCTCCCATCCCAAACCTTGTTCATTCATCAGCCTGTCCAGACAGCTACTTCTTGTGCACCACTGGGCTCTGTGTGGAGAGGAGTCGACTCTGCGATGGGCTGGACGACTGCCAGGATGAGAGCGATGAGCTGTTCTGCTGTGAGTTGGTTTATAAGTTACATAATGTGTGGATTGTAAGCCTGGTTGGCATTGGTTGGATCTAATAAGCATGTTGCATATCTTCACAGCAAGGCCCGCAATGAACTGTGGGAGCAGCAGTCCTCCACACCCTCTGCTTGTGTGCAACGGAGAGAAGGACTGCAGCCATGGGGAAGATGAAATCAACTGCACTCAACGTATGCATCTTCTTCTGCATTTCAAAGCCGGATTATTAAGTTTTAACTTTAATATGCTTTGACAGAAGCGACTTGCTCTGCAATCCGGTACCAGTGCAGCAGTGGATCCTGCATCCTGAAGAAGAACGCAAAGTGTGATGATGTTCCTGACTGTCAGGACCACAGTGACGAGGCCGACTGTGGTGAGTCGGCCCAGCTTTTAATTCTTCATGCAACTTGATATTTTTAATGATCTTTATTACAAAAAGTCCCAGACTACTTGTTTTCTCTGCATCACCCTCAGCATGTGGTCACCCCTCCCCGCTAAAGAAAGCAGGCTCATCTACAGACCTCCAGCGTGTCGTGGGTGGAATTAATGCTGTGGAAGGGGAGTGGCCTTGGCAGGTCAGCCTACACTTTGCTGGCAGCCTGTACTGCGGCGCTTCAGTCCTGTCCCCTTATTGGCTCATCTCAGCCGCCCACTGCTTCAACAAGGACAGGTCAGCCACGCTCACTGCTGAGAAAATTAAGCACATACTTATTTTACCAAGAAGATGTCTGGTCATTTGTTATTTATGAGCTAATTTTATTAGCCTGGCATCCAAAAACTACAGTGGCCCTGAGGTGTAAATGAACAACATTGAAAAACCAGAATTATATTTGACAAAACACAACAAAAACACAACAACATTTGGAAAAAAGGAATTATATTGAGCCAAAGTGGAAGTGGCCAAAGCGGAAGAGAATCACATTTGAAAACAACAGAATTACATTAGCAAAAACGAAATTACATTTGAAAAAAACGAAATCATTCAAAATTATATACTTTTCTTTTTTCTAATGTAATTCCGTGTTTTCAAATGTAATTCAATTTTGTCATATGTAGTTCCATTTTTTTCTAATGTGATTCCGTCTTTTCTAACGTGATTCCCATTTTCAAATGTACAGTAATTCAATTTTTTTAATGTAATTCCATTTTTTGTTTGTTTGTTTGTTTGTTTCAAATGTGATTCCGGCTACTTCAGCTTTGGCCACTTTTGCTTTGGCTTAAGATAAGTCCGTTTTTTTTCCAAATGTAATTCCGTTGTTTGTTTTTTGTTTGTTTGTTTTTGTTTGTTTGTTTTTGTTTGTTTGTTTGTTTGTTTGTTTGTTTGTTTGTTTGTTTCAAAGGTGATTCCAGCTACTTCAGCTTGGCCACTTCCGCTTTGTCTTAATATAATTCCGTTTTTTTCAAATGTAATTCCGTTGTTTTTTGTTTGTTTGTTTGTTTTTTGTTTGTTTGTTTTTGTTTGTTTGTTTGTTTGTTTGTTTGTTTGTTTGTTTGTTTGTTTGTTTCAAAGGTGATTCCAGCTACTTCAGCTTGGCCACT
>JARVGS010000761.1:20092223-20114588 GCA_031762315.1 Hypsolebias antenori | reverse complement strand
GGACAAATCTTTAATCTGAAAAAGAAATGAACCCGTTTTTGAATCAATAATTATTACCCTGAGATTCGAATGAATCTGGTATGATTGTTGAAAAGTGTAAGGTCGAATAAGGTAACAACTCATCTGCCTTGTTCTCCTACATGTATATTCCTTACAATCACTGACTATGGACTCCTTATTCAATAAATAGGATTAGACATTGTTAAGACTGATGTTTCATCTTTGTGTTCACTTTAATCAGCAGATGGAGTGGATTTACACTACCTGCCTATGTTTCAGATGCATGAGGACATTTTTCCGTCACAATATAAAATACCAGTAAAACTAATTTATAAATATGCCTGAATATAAAAGTAAATAAAAAAGCAAGTGCAAAGGACCAAAACACTAGAGCTGACCACTACCCTTGAATACCGGAAGTAGCTATGAATATATTTGGGGCGTGGTACCTGATTTTAGACATGTGCATTAGTAACTGTATATATGGCAATATACAGTATGTACTAGGACTGCTGATAATGTACTAATTACTTCAAAAATGAACAGATTATCCCTTTAACTATCACTTTGTATTGAGAAGACAGTACAGTCGGTAATCTTTGCAGCGATATGAAAATAGGATGACAGCGAGTCAGAAAACATTCATTTGAATCTGTTTAAAATAGGACAGATTATGACGAAGAGAAGGCACATAAAGTTGTTTGCACATGAGCTGTTTTAGGACCCCTGTGTAAAACAGTAACAGATGTCACGGATCATTTACATGTTTTCCAGAGGAACTAAACCCTGCTGCTCACACACTACAAAATACTATTGTGTGCACGCTGACCTGAGCTTCAGGTCACATTTGAACCTGGATGCTGCACACACAGCTCTCTAGATGGACAGATAATTTGCAAATTTCTGCCTCATTTACATCTAACGTTCAGCAGCTTGCACAAAAAAAAAAAAAAAAAAAAAAATCTTCCACATGCATTTTTAATTTCTATGATAAAAACCCCTCACGGATCAGATAAAATGCCAAACCTGCACAACGGTGCAGCTGTTCAAAATTGGTTGAAATTGGACAAGTTTTTACCTGCTCAGCCAGCTCCGGTGTGTCTGGGCTGGTGACGGGGACGTACACACTGATGATGATGATGTGTGAGACACTGGTCCCTATCCCAACCATGAGGGCCCAGGCCAGAGAGAGAGGCAGCACGGTGTACACACTCAGAGACAGGAAGAGGAAAAACGCCACCTGACAAGACACAAAGGGATGAGGGAAGTTCAGCTGTTCAGAAGTGTGTTTCTGTGGAAAAGTTATGAATGATTAACATCTTACCTGTTGTAGATACCTCTATAAATGACCACACTTTGAAAACACAAGAGTTTAAGCTCAACAGGATTGAGGAGATAATGGCTAGTCTCGTTTCTAATTTGTAAACCGATCGATGCCGGAAAGCAAATAGTGGACGGGCCGGCACGCTGGGGTTCCTCCCCCAGAAATAATGATTTCCTGCATTTTGATGTATTTTAACGGGTTGGTAAACGTCTACATTTATGAGCCGACTCTTCTCCACTAAATTCACTGTCCTTGTTGTCGCCTGACTCCATATGTGAAACATCCAGACGCCTCCTCCGTCTGTTCATGGCAGCTGCCTGTGGGCTCCTGCCTGGTTAGCTCAGCACTCACCCCCACCACTCTTTTAAAGGCAGGTTTTTTTTTTTAAGGGTAGAAGTGGAAATGTTTACTTGAGGGGACAGCTCGTATGTGATATTAAGAAGCTCGTAAGTGGCTGTTGTGATTAAAATGAGTGTTTATGTAATTATTTTCAGTTTACATATTCAATATAAGTTTTATTTGTTCAAAACAGTCATATTTATTCATAACTATATTATTAGGAAGACTGCGAGTTATTGGATCCAAGCAAACAGTTACCAGAACGCACCCTGCCAAAATGAGAGAGTTCTCGGATCCTGTTTCGGAAGGGTCCAGATCAAGTTAAGCCCTGGCTAGTCTGAGCGAGACCCAGACCAAAATGAATTGTTGCTTCTTGAATTGCTGACAGAGCATCAGCCCTGCTGGACTTAAACTCTGTTTTTCCAATTGCGGTTGTTCAAAAAGCCATCTAAAGCAGGGAAGATATCTTTCATGGCTTTAACACAGAACCCTTTCAAAATGACGTGCATATCTAAGTTTAGCGATCTCCTAAAACCATAAATTATATTCTGGTTTTCTTCTCACTTGTTCCCATGCTGACACAGGCCCGCCAGTGAAGACAAAGACCATGGCCGTGGTGTAGAGCGAGCCCCAGACGAAGAGCGCCAGCGCTCCCCCACAGCGCCTCATGGTGGCCAGCCAGGGCAGGCAGACGAGCAGGACGGCGCTCAGGCAGAGGACCACACACACCACGGCCAGAGCACCGACATGAGTGGTCGTGTCCTGGAGAGTGAACTGCAGAAAAGCAAAAATCAGAACGTTCAGCAAAATGTGGCAAAACAAACAAACAAACACAAAACCTCGCACTCATATTCTGGTTTAAACTCCTGCAGGATCGTCAGGGAACAAACAAGGGCTTAGTAAAAAGCTTTTTTTTTTTTTTTTTGGATGCTGTGGTGTAAATTTGATCTCAGAGAGAGGAAGAGGAGCAGACACCAAAACACACAGAGAATCTCAAAACGATATAAATGTGCAACCCCCCCCGACCTATTTTAACTCATCTGTTCACTTATATAAAACGTCACCTGTCTGTCCAGCACTACAGGGCTAAAATTAAAGAGCCTTTTTTTCATTATCATGAAAGCGGGATGTTCCTTCAAACAGGTGGCACAATGTTTTTAAACTGCTCCTGCTATCTGAAACAAAGAGTGACATTTATCTACCGTAAATGTGACTGACATTACGACCACCTTTTACTACATGCAGCCATTTTTCATGTTTTTATTATAAGACAAGCTGTGAAGTCAACATAATATATTGCTGCTAACATTTCTACCTGTGTGACAGTGTTACCTGGCTGATCTAAAGATTGACTCCTAAAGTCTTTCTGTGCTTAAGTTATTTTCAGATTTAAAACACAAGTTTAGCTAAACAATAAAACAGACTATAAGGAACTGAAAGAGACTACATGTATATGTAAGACTGTCTACCACTTGATTTTATACACAGGTCTTTAAAAATAAGTCAAATTTATTTATAAAGCACTTTTAAAACAGCAGCTGTTACCAAAGTGCTTATCAATAAGACCAAGGCTGTACCGTATTTTCCACCGTACATGTCGCTCTGCCCTATAAGTTACATCAGTCCATATTTGTCTAAAAGAGTGTAAAAATCCATAAATGCGTTGCTTCTCTGTATCCGTCGCATCTATTATGCGTCACCGCTGATGCATCGCATTTGTTACGTGTCACTGCTGACAACCCTGAAATGTGGGCTGTTGTGCCAAAAACTGACCGGTTGCCAAATGGCGGCTGCGGGAGCATGGACAGAAGGACTTTAACAAAGAATTTAACAAGAGTAACATTTAAAAACAAATATTTGTTTGCTTGACTTTATAGTAAAGGTGTGTCTCAGTCTAACGTTTGTGTAATAAAAGGACTTTAACGGACAAATCAGCGGCATCTCAAAAGTATCAACTGCTTCGGTTCTCCGGGAGCACGCAGACAGGGAGGCAAAAAGGAAGGAGGAACACTGCTTGTTTCGTCAAAATTTAAAAGATAAGCACCTAAAGCAATTGTTTATTTGCACGACATTATAGTAAAGATGTGTCTCGGTTGAACTTTTACTTAATAAATGCACTTTAATGATCAAATTAGCTGCATTTCGCCGGGGTGGCGCAGTGAAATGAAGCTGGTTTGACGATTGCTCCAAGCAAGCTGGACGAAGATGGCAGGGTATGGCAAGCCGATTGTGCCAATAATGCTACAACCGCATGCTATACCACTTGGATGCCATCTAGTGGCTGAAAATGGTAGTGTTCAAAAATTTCAGTCAGAATGAATGAAAATGGTCATATCGCAGCCAAAAATTGTTTTGTAAATATGAGGGAAAAAATCCATAAATATGTTGCTTCAGCCTATAAGTCACAGGGCATGAAAATTATGAAAAAAAAAGTGACTTATAGGGCGAAAAATACAGTAATTAAATTAAAAGCATCAAAATAAAAACATAAAAATACAAAAACAATGAGGAGCAATGAAACAGTAAATCAGATCACACTGTGCTAAACGTCAGAGAAAACAGGTGAATTTTTAGCAGAGATTTAAAAGCAAAGTGAAGTGATCTGTCTAATGCTGATGGGCATTTTGTTCCAAAGTTTAGGGCCAATGACTGAAAAAAGCCTGGGTTTTACAACCAAAAGCAGCAGGTCAGATGATCTCAGAGTCCATCTCAGGTGGACAACGGGATTAACAGCTGTGCACGTCTGCTGACCGGCTGGTTGAAAGATGAAAAAATAAATAAATAAATAAAGTCCAGTTAAGCTTCAGATGGATCAGCTGAACACCAGTCGTGCGCATCTTCGCACCCTGCTGTCATCTGCAGTGAAGGAAGTGGCAGCGTCTGAAGCTACAAAAACCAAAGCGAGCAGCTTGTTCAATTAAAATAGACTTGTTCTATAGTTTTCAAAATTAATTTTGCTCTAAAAACATTTTTTGTCCATCTGTATATTAGCCTATATTTACAGTTGATTTTTTTAGGCTATTTGTTTTGCATGTTAATATCCATTTGGTGAAACAAGAAATCTTATATCTTCCTTTCTTTGAAATATGTTTTTAAAATATCATGTCAAACTGATCTGCTTACAAAAGCAGAAAAATAAAAATAAAAGTTTTTTTGTTTTCGGGTTTGGGCCTGTAATTACAGTTCATGGGTCGGGTCGTGACGTGTTCGGAAAAAAATGTCTACAGGCCGGGGTCGGGTTGGGTCAGATTTTTTAGGTCCGATTGCAACTCCAACGCACAGGGAGCCAGTGAAGGGAGGACAAAACTGGTGAAATAAAAAAAGAACACTCCAGGGCTTTACAAGCAGGATGAAGGTGTCTAAACACCAACTGACCTTCATTTTGGGTCCTGAACATGTTCTGCTTCTCACCTGAGCAGCTCTTTCTAATCTTTAAACAGAGAAACATCCTTACGACCAGAACAATAGACATCCTTGATCTTGCCAAGTTTAGCACGTCTTGAATGACAAACTATCTACACCAGCTTATTGTGAGAACAAATAATGACACATAATGACAGAACCACAGTCGGCTACACCTTTTTGATTCATGCGTGAGCAGAGTGTGACGTAACCCCAGACCAATTAGCATCGCTGAGCTCTGCAGAGGTGTGTGACATGCAGTCACGTTTCTAAGGACGTGCGCACGACCATAAAGTGAAGCTCTGATTTAAGACACATGCTCTAAAGATACTTTTTAAACCTCAGTTAAAAACTCACAGATAGATTTATTGAGCTGGAATTAGCTGTAAAACTTTTCCAGCCATGTGCTCCTGTTGATTCTCCCTGTGATGATGTCATGGAGATAAACTATTTACAGTCGTTATCATCAGTCACCACAGAATAAATCAGGTAATCACAGCTTCCTTTAGTAATAAATCCCAACAGAGCTGATGACATCACTAATTGTCTCAATTTAAACGTCTTCGATGTTTAAATTTTTTCTAAAGAATTGTTAAACAAGCATCAATAGAGCATAAGTAAATAATATTTAATAACAACATGATGGGGGGAGTTAGCATCATCTCTGGTTTATTTAGCGTTGAAGTTTAGGGATCACCGCTCAGCATGAACCTCAGCAATGAACGAAAGCATCAAGTCACATGATCTGATTACAACTGTCAGAAACAGTTTCACATTAGATGGTTTCAATCTAGTCTTGTGTGAGAACGTGTCTGTTTTGATACTTGCACCAGGAAATGAAGGTAATGTGTGAAAAGCATCTCTGTGAAATTCAAAACATCAGCTTATAATTTTTTAACAAAACGGCCATAAGTGAAATGCAGTTCATCTCCAGTTAATAGTATTTATCAATACTAGAGGTGTAATGATACGTGTATTTGTACCATGATGGTTTGGTACAAGTATAAGAATAGGATGATAAATATCAGTGACATGAGATCACCACTCCTATCTACAAGTGGGTGCATGCTTAATTTAACTGTATTTTGTTTGACAGCCCCAACCGAAACAAATCAGAGGAAAATAATACACTTTACATCAAACAAAGCACGAGTGGTTCAGAAAAACATGCTTTAACATGTTTGAAGGCCTCTGTTTGATTTAAATCAGCTGTGTGAACGCTCCATAGTGCCCCTGGTCATGGACAGCTTCAGTGCAAGTATGGTATGTAGTTATGTCATGTAATTGTCACCTTGAAAAGTACCATGGAAGGCCAATTGTTTGGTTATTCAATGCAGCATCAAGCATCATTACTTTATTACACGAGCATCCAGCCTACAGAGACATTTAAGTGTTTCACATTATTTTTACTGATTATTTTACATTCTTATTTATCCATTTTCACATTTGGGAGATGTTGAGTTATTCCAATCTGGCTTCAAACCTCCCCACAGCACTGAAACTGCCCCACTGAAGGTTTTTAATTACATCTTCTTCTCCACAGACACTGGTGACTCTGTGCTGCTTGTCCTATTGGACCTTACATCTGCTTTTGACGCCATTGACCATGAAATAATCATTGTTAGGTTGGAGCAGTGGGTGGGCATCACAGGGTTGGCTCTCAATTGGTTCAGATCCTACCTCACTGACAGATCCTTTTGTGTTTCCATCAAAGATTTTAGTTCTGCAGTGGCAGCGCTTAAATGGGGGGTTCCGCAGGGGTCCATCCTGGGTCCCCTCCTATTCTCTTTATACCTGCTGCCACTTGGTGCCATTTTCCGGAAACATAACGTACCTTTTCACTTCTACGCTGATTGCCAAATTTACTTCCCCCTAAGACACAACGTTACATGCTCTATTTAATCTCTGCTCGACTGTCTGACTGACATCAGGGTCTGGATGGCTTTAAATTTCTTAAATTTCAATGAACAGAAGTCTGATATCATGTTCTTCCCTCCCATCGACACAATCACGAACCACTGCATTGACATTTCTGCTCTAGCCCTGTCAGAAAAACAAAGCGTCACAAATCTGGGAGAGATAATGGACCCTTCCATGAAATTCACAGTCAAGTAAACATGATTATTACATTCTGTTTTTTTCCAGCTGAGGCGACTGTCTAAGCTGAAGCCCATATTCTCCAAAAATAACCTGGTGACAATAATACACATATTCATTACATCTAGGCTTGATTACTGCAATTCACTCCTGTTTGGGATCAGTCAGACCACTGTTGCACGACTACAACTGGTCCAGAATGTAGCAGCCCGATTTTTAACCAGTACAGGCAAAAGAAAAAAAAAGGAAACATTACACCAGTCTTGGCTTCCCTGCACTGGCTACTGGTTCATCTTCAAATCCAGTTCAAAATACTCCTTTATGTCTACAAATTGCTGAACAGTCTCGCGCCCCCCCATCTCATCTCTCTGATTTGCTACAGCCGTATGTCCCATCACGTTTTCTGAGGTCAGCGGACCAGTTGCTCCTCACAGTTCCAGGAACTTGTCTGAAGTGCAGAGGTGACAGGGCCTTCTCTGTAGCAGGCCCAAGACTTTGGAACGAGTTACCTCTGCTTGTCAGGCAGACCCCCTCCCTCTTGGTTTTCAAATCCTGTTTAAAAACTTGCTACTATTCCGTAGCTTTCAACACCAAATGATCTGTGTTTTGAACATGTATGCTTCACACAGGTTAGTCTTTATATTTATTATCTGCAACATTTTTATGTCTATATTCTTATTTAACTTCATTTTGTATGTTGCTTTGTGTTGCCAGTTTTTCTGTTTGTACAGTACTTTGGTTGGCCTTGTCGCTGTTTTAAGTGCTCTATAAATAAAATGGTCTGGTATAGTATGGGTAAGCTGACACGTCAGTTGATGAAGGAGAGTGGTTGACGAGAAGTGATTGAGAGTAGTCTCATGATGGAAAAAGTTGTCAGAAGCTGGCAGATGTAGGACGTCCTAGTGGAGAGTTAGCTCTGAGCCAGCAAAGAGTTCCATCTGGGACTCTGACCCAATCAACTAAGAAATGGAAATGTCTATGGAAAGCTCAGACATCCCGAGAATGATGCACACCCAGCTGGATCAGACATGGCTCTGGGGGAAAACAACTCTCCGGTAACAGCGTGGACTGCCGGCTTTCATATAACATCCATTGTGGTAATGAGAGATGGACTTTCCTGGTAGGATAAAACATCTTCCTTCTGATGAGAAAAAGCTAAGTGCCAGCTTAGTTATTTTAGACATTTATAATTTGGTTCACAAATCTGAGATAAAGTTTACCTAAATTTTAATGTTAGAAGTGACTTTAGTCACAGTTGAAAATAACTCTTCCCAAAGTCAATAGACTATTTACATCATTCACTTTCTGAAATAATACTATTAGTTATTCATTCATATTTCATATACAGGTGGTCACCGACTTACGGCGCCATCGATTTAGGGCAACTCGGACTTACGGCGCCGCCCCCAGTGACGTTACGTTGTCTTTTTTATGCAGCATTTTTTTTTTTTCAATTTTTTTGAGGGTATTCTGTTAGCTAACTTCTTGGAAACACATTAAAACGGCGTTCTAAGTGTGCTGTTGTTGTTTTACATTGAAAAAAATGTGTTTAAAAAGACGTTACGGCCGCCATGTGGCCAGCGCTCCGAGTTACGGCCGAAAATCCGGAGTTACGGCAGCCATGTGGCCGGCGCTCCGAATTATGGCAAAATCGAGGTACGAACGGTCCTTAGGTCCGGAACCCGTTCGTAAGTCGGGGACTGCCTGTATTGTGGACTTTGTACCAGTACATTGTGGCAAAGAGCTGTAAAGCAAAGCTCTTTGTTTACCGGTCAATCTGTGTTCGTACCCTCATCTATGGCCACAAACTCTGGGTAGCGACCAAAAGAACGAGACTGTGAATACAGGCAGTTGAAAAGTTTCCTCCGCAGGGTAGCTGGACTCTCCCTTACAGACAGGATGACAAGTTTTGTTACCTGGCATAGACTGAGTAGAACCACTGCTCCTCCACATCAAGAAGAATCAGTTGAGGTGGTTTGGACGTCTGGTAAGGACGCTTCCTGGGCGCTTCCCTATAGGTGCTTTGGGCATGTTTGACTGGAAGGAGACCCCCAGGGAAGACCCAGGTCATGCTGGAGAGACAGTGTTTCTCAGTTGGCCTCGGAACGCCTAGGAATCCTCCCAGAAAAGCTGGAAGAGGTGGCTGTGGAATGAGATGTCTGGGCCTCCTTGCTTGAGCTGCTTTCCCCCATGACCGAACTTTGAAACAAGCAGAAGATAATTGGATGGATGGATGGATGGATGGATGGATGGATGGATGGATGGATGGATAAATTGTAGTTTTAAAACTGAAACGGTTCACTGAGATCTTAGTCAACAGGACTTTCTGCAACAGGTAGGATACTGATCATTTCTCCTGTAAAACCCGTTTCAAAAGATCTGAACTAACCCTTTTTGAGGTATACCTCCAGTTTTATTGTGTTTCAGTGAACTCTATCAGATCTGCAGCAGTTTCCGCTCCTCCAGCTGCACCCCTCCATCTGTAAAAGCTCACACGTTTCCCTCAAACACCCCTTTGTCCCCTCAAAGAGTGCCAAACCCCACGTGCACACTGAGCAAGTTTGCCCACAAATATCTGTCCAACAGATGGTTGCGTGAATTGTACCCTTTCATAGTGGTCCCATTGTCCCCGCACTGCATTCTGGGGCTCCGTGTGACACCTGTTCAGGTAAAACGGGAGGCGGTGAATGCCCTGCTCCTTTTTTTCTCCTTTTTTTTTTTTTGTCAGAGGAAGCAACCACAGGGATTTCCTCTCTCTCCATCGTGTCTATGCCAGAGTTATTGTTGCATATCGCCTCTCCAAACCTAAACGGGACAGTGCTATGTGGACTCTGCCCAGAAGCAAGACCTGCGAGGTGTACTGCGTCTCCGCGCATGGACACTGTCCAGCAGCACAGGTAAGCCATCACTGTGCGCCTTTCATTGTGCGTAAAAGCCAGTATTTGTCTTTATTCTCTTTTAATCTCAAACTTAATATTTTTATTCAACGTTAGGAGTATTTTTCAATAAAATCAGGATGAAAGTGGCAGAATTAAGACTTGTTGATCTTAAAAACCCATCTGCGGGGTGTATGTGCCCCTGATGACTGAACGCTGACACTGCAGGTCGTGGGAAAGCAAACCCCTTCAGCCAAGTCCCCCCCTCTAGAGAGTCTTCTAATGTTTTAGATGGTTCGATTTGAAAGATGTACATCAGTCCTGTCAGTAAACCACTCTCTGCTCGGCCATAAAAATCTATCCCTCATTGATTCTTGACTCAGAGGAAGCATCTCATTTACTGCCCCTCTGTTGTGCTCATGTTGAAATTGACACTAGAGAACAGGCATTGAAAGCATGAGTGAGATTTACGGTCTGAGGCAGAGCGATAAAGTGTTTGTGTGTGTGTGTTTGTCTGTTAGAAAAATATCGCATCAACACTGAACTGCTTTTAAACAAATCACTGGGTTATCCTCTACAACAGCGCATGAGGTTGTAAGCGTTCATTTCAAGGTTTAATCCAAACCGCTCTGAGTTGTTCCTCTATGGAAGATGATTTTAGTTAAAAACTCGGGCACCGAAGGCGGCGGGTGACATGCATTCCTTTAAGGATTTCCAGACCTTTATTTGAGTTGTGTCTTTGTCTCTGAAAGGGAGATGGCCCCTCCACGAAGCCCGAGGACCAAAAGGTGGAGGGGCTGCAGGCTTCATCTTGTTCTTCGTGGAGGAGATGGTTGCTGGGCCTCCTGCCTTTCTTTCCCTTCACTGCTGCCATTGCACTGACTCTTCACTACTTAACACGTGAGTGCACACCTGCTCCAGAGGAGGGGGGGGGTTTATGATTTCTCGCAGACCTCCAGCACCTCTCAAGTGTTTTTTTTTGTTTGTTTTTTTGTACTCCAAGTTCCACTGTGTCTCAAATCTCTCCTTCCCCCACGCAGCTCCACCTTGTTCAGTGTTCTTCCTGGGAGGCAGCGTGGAGTTCCCAAACTTGAGCTTCTCCTCAGAGCTGGCTGACTCCACCTTCCCACAGTTCCGCCTGCAGGCCCAGGCTTTAAACCATTATGTAGGTGGGACTCTGTCGCTATACATCCTCTCTGGGTGACACGTTAGAGAGATCCATGACCTCCCTACTCCCAGGTCAAAGTGCTCTAATGATGATGTGCTTCTTTACACCATTCTGCTGAGGTTTTCATTGCGGCCCTTCTTTTTGTCTGCACTTGCATTCTTATTTGATGCTCTCTTCTTATCTGCTCCATCCTCCTTTCTCTTTCTTTTTTTGTGCACTTCTCTGCCTCCTTCTTGCCCCTCTCTGTGTGTGTCTTTCTAGCGGTGTTAAATGTAAAGCTGAAACAGGAGCTGTACATAGTGTGTGTGTATGTGAGTCGCCCCGGATCCCCAGGGACAGGATCCTTTCAGGGCCGAGGACAAGCCCGGCATTTGTGAGGCTTGCTAGGACCCGGCAGCAAGAGTGAGAGGAAGAGCAGACCTTCAATAAAAACATTGTCTGTGTGCCTTTCGCACAATCAGCCACTATATGTGTGCTGCAGAGAGCAGGAAAACCTGCCCTCAGTGCCGGGGCAGTAGGGCAAGATGGGATGACAGAAGGACGGAGATAAAAACGAGAGAACAGAAGAGGATTTCTGGAGCAAAAGGTCATGATGATAGAGAGGAATTCCCAAACTCTGATGTAGTTTAAAGCCATCAACCTGATCTTTCATGTGAGATTCTGTGGACAGGTTATGAACAATTAACGTCTTGCTAGTTGCAGATAAACATTTACTATCAGTACATGCAAATGTTGTCGTATAAACCTTTACATCACTTGAAAATTTGCATAACAGAGTGATTTACATAAAACTGTGTGGTTATTTACAAGTGCAAAGTGTTGTAGGAGCAGCTAGATGCCTCACTTCAGTGTAGCAATGAGTACCGTATTTTTTGCTGTATAAGTCGCAGTTTGTGCATAAATTAGCATGCATGTGACTTATACAGCGAAGCGACGTATTTATGTTTTTTCCCCTCAATATTTATAATCCAATTTTTGGCTGAGATCTGACAATTTCATTCATTCTAACATGGAAAATATTGAACACCGCCATTTTCAGCCACTAGAGGGTACTTGACGAATATGGCAAGCCAAGTGTCTCATTAATGGGTAAAAGAGACAATTAATGAGACACTTGGCTTGCCATACAAAGCCGCCTTCATCTCGCTCCGGAACTGGCAAATGTCATATCAGCTGAATTTCACCGCATCGCCCAGGCGAAATGCAGCTGATTTGACCATTAACGTGCATTTATTAAAGAAAAGTTCAGTTGAGACACACCTTTACTACAAAGTCGAGCAAACAAATTGTTGTTTTAAGGTGGTGATCTTGTTAAATTTTGACGAAATGCACAGCGAGTCCTCCGTCCTCTAATCAATTTTTGAAATGCAGCTGATTTGATCGTTAAAGTCCTTTCATTGAGGAAAAGTTCAACTAAGACACACTTTTACTGTAATTTCAGGCAAACAAATGATTGTTTTTAAGTGTTGATCTTGTTAAATTAATGTTAGGGTCCTCTTGTGCACGCTCCAGCGGCTGCCGCTTGGCAGCCAATCGATTTTTGGCACAACACTGGCCCACGTTTCCGGGTTGTTTCCGCGACGTGTCATTGGTGGCGCATAATAGATGCGACTTATACGATGAAGCGACATTTCTATGTTTTTTCCCCACTTTATTATACATATTTGGACAATTCAACTTATACGGCAGCAAGTACGGTACTTCCTGCAGGGATTTCACATTATTTCTGCCAGAAAAACCACATAATGTGACAATAACAATGTTGCAAACATTAAAAAATAGTGTTTGCATGATCCACTATCAAATATTTTAGATTGGAGGTTGTTTTATGGTGGCAGCAGTTGTTAGCTCATTAGTCTGTTTGGAATTAAACTCCAAATCAAGGCAGCTCAAATAGTTATAATTGTTCACAACCTTTCCACAGACGTTCCCTTCAAAGCATCTTAACTGTTATTTTATTATACCTGCAAAACGTTGTGTCGCCTAAATCTGAAAAATAATCTGAATTGTTCTCATTTGTTTGTTTTCCTGCTCGTTTTCAAAAAACAGTTTGCAAATCTGTACGAGTCCACCCCGTGGAGTTCTTACTACCTGCGCTCAGGAATTACTGCCTTCAGGTTGGCAAAACAAAAAATATATAATTTTCATGACGACAGCTTTCTCAGCCGCACACACACATAATCAATATGACTGTGTTGCAGTGAAGGAGAAGAGGGCCTCAGTGTTTTCTACTGGAGTAAATTCTCTGCTCCTCGTGACGTCGCCATGGAAATTCAGAGGTACAGTCCAGACAGGTTGCAGCGCAGGCTCCCTGGAAGCCACAAGGTGCAGCGGGACAGTAGGAACGAGCAGCGCTACTACATGGAGCAAGACAATGAGATGCTCCACCTGCTGGGTAGAGGCTTCTGCTGTTTGAACTCACGCAGACCTTGTATATTTGAGTGTTTTCACGTTCGCTCTGTGTGTTTTCAAGGCTTGGACGCAGATGATTCTCAGTCAGAAAACAGAACAGACAAAATGAAAAATCAGAATAGCATTCAGGGTGGGAAATGGCAGCTTGGATTTCAAGGTGAGGGGAGCGCTCGTCTGAGATGGTAGTAGATGAAGGCCGAGGGTTTCAACTCGTCTGAGTCTTGTCTTATCTCAGAAGAGTTGAAAACCTCGGCCTTCATCTTTGTATGTTTGGTTTAATCTCAGTAATCTGTTATTTTCTGTGTTTAGCAATGTCCTTTGACCTTTACGCCAAATATGGAAACAACCGCACCCTGAGTCTTGTGAGTCCAAAGAAGCCATACTACCAGTGGCGTCTCCGTGTGCCCTCGGGTCACGTCGTTCGACTGGTTGTCCTCACCCTTCACGGTGCCACCCCAGGGAGCTGTGCTGCTCACAAGCTCTCAGCCTACGACTTCTTACTTCCTTTACAGAACAAGATCATTGCGAGGTTACATGAAAACATTTCATGGCATGATTTAGTCGTCTGTAAAACCCACTCGCGTTAAATATTCAGGTGTATGTTTCAGGTGGTGTGGGCTGCCTGTTTCAGGCTCGTCTCCAGTCATGAAGCTGACATCCTCTGGAAATGTGATGCTGGTCACCTTCTCCTTCAGCAGACAGAGAGATGGGGCTGTCTTTAAAGCGTACTTCCAAGCCATCCCAAAAGCAGGTTGGAGGTCTCTCGTGAAAGAATCAAACTCCAATCCCAGTTCTGAAAAAGTTGTTCCAGGGCCATGTTTCCCATTGAGAAGCCTCTTCCCTTCATTTAACAACAGTCTGTAAACACATGGGGGATGAGGAGATCAGCTGTTGGAGCTTTTGAAGGAGAATGTTGTCCCATTCTTGCCTGACGCAGGATCGTAGCTGTTCGACAGTGCTGGGTCTTTGCTAGCTTTATCATTTGTTCTGAAACCTGTATAAAGTTCTCTTGGTGGTCTTTTGCAGTTCCATAAGCTGCTTATTCCTAAGGTACTAATGCACCTCCATACCATCAGAGAGGCAGGCTTTTGAACTGTGGGGCTGATAACCTTTTAAAAAGTTTTGGTTTAAAGAAGGTTTCTGGAAGGTGCTCACATACGGCTCCTTCTTTGCATGAGAGAGCTTTGACCTGCATTTGTGGATGTTGCATTGAAGTGATTTGGGTGATTTGTGGAAGTTTTCCTGATCCCATGCAGTGACATTAACAACACAGTCAGATCTGTTTTCAGTGCAGTGGTCCCTGAGGGCCCAAAGATCACGGGCATCAAAAACTGACTTTCAGCTCAGAGATTTCTCCAGATCCTTGAAACCTTTTGACAAAATCATGAACTTTAAATCATGTGGTATAAAAGCATTTCCAATTTTTACTTGAGGATTTTCACAGACTGATCAACCTCTGACCATTTTTACTTACCTTTATAAATTTCTCTTTCATATCCAGTCCTCTTACTAGGGGTGCTTCTTAGAGGGGGGAGCGGTGGCACTGAGGCTAGAGTTGCATTCGCGCCCCAAAAATCTGATCTGACCCAGGCCAGCCTGTAGCCATAATTTTAGAACTCCACCCCACCCAACCAGACAAATTGACAGTAACTACAGGTCCGAACATCAAAAAACACCAACATTTTAAATTAAGCTTTGACTGCTCATACAGTTATTAACGGTCGGCGGACGAACACGGAAAAAAGGGGCAGAAAATTGGAGCTGAGGGGGTGTTTCTCCTTTCATGGCCGTGAAAGCGCATGAAGTCCCTGCTTCTGCCTGCATTCTGCATTGGGATCTTACCTGTTTAGGTCATCAGCCACGCGCATCCGCTGTGTACAGCGGCTGAATGAATGTCCATTTGAGCTGATGGATCACTTCCTGGCGGTATAGTCCCATCTGAAGATTGACTGAAATGTATTTTACCTTCAAGGCCGGTCAGCTCGCGCTGAAATGGCTGCATGAGGCTGATGAAAGTATGGCAAGCCACGTTGCCATATAATTTGACCGCGGCTGATCCGCTGACACAATCAAAAGCCTGACACCGACCCGGCCCGCCCATCCAGCATATTATTATGGCCCAGCTCACCCCAAATTCTGGTTGGGCGGAGCCAGGCACGGGTTACAAATGACAGCTCGGAGGCTAAAAATGGTGAGCCTCTAATTGGAAGGTTGCCGGTTCAAATCCCCCTAATCGTAATAGCAAAAATTTAGGTGGGAAAGTTGAAGCACCCACATCTGCCTGTTCTTTTACTGACCAGTTGCCAATTAACCTAATTATTTCCAAAATGCTCTTCCAGTTTTTTTCGTACCACTTAATTCTACATCTTTCTGTTGCTCCTTTTGCAATTTTTACGAGACGTTTAACTGCCGTAAAATTCTAAATATGGAACAATTTCTTAGCTCGAACATTCCATACATTTACAAAGTTCCAGTGTGAATAAAATATGGGTTTATGAGTCTTACGTTCTGTTATTTACATTTTACATGGTGTCCCAACTTTTTCAGAGCTGGTGTTGTATAACTAAGTCTGTGTGAAGTTCCACAGAACAAAACTTGTGTTGGGTTTGTTGAGTATTTACTCGTCACTACCTCCCCCTACAGTTTGTGGAGGATCCATTTCTTCCTGGAATGGCTCCATTTCCTCTCCTTACTACCCTTCATTCTACCCTCCAAACATAGACTGCACATGGACGCTACGGGTGAGACACACGAGGCTGTTTTTTATAGACATAGTTTGAGAGGGTGTGCTGAAAACAAAGCTATACGGAAATGCATGACTCAAAAATCAACATTCCACAGTCATGCAGCCTGACCACATTCCACCTTAATGTGTTTTATTTGAACTTTTGGTGGTTACTTCATCAGGTGCCACTGCCAGGTTACTTGATTTCACTGACAATCGTGATGCTGGACATCCAGGAGTCTCCATCATCTGACGGGTGTGAGAAGGACTGGCTGGACATTGGTGGGGTGAAGTGAGTTGTAACCCTGCTGACATTCTTTCTTATATTTTTAGGACAAAGTTGTGGTGCTTTGTGCATTAAATCCATAGTTCGCTGCTTTGTGTTTAGATTGTGTAATCTGGTATCAGACGGCAGCAAAAAGCGGGTTTACTCCTCTCCACTCTCCATCCACTTCCACTCTGATGAGTCTCTCACTCACAAAGGCTTCCACTTGTTGTACCGAGCCTTTTCTCCAGAGGGCAGTAAGACATGATTTCTCTCTAGAATAAATGCAAAAGCAAAGTATGGATTTGTTTAACTTTTAAAAAAGTCCACATTTTAAAGTAAAAACAGAAACCTGACAGAACAGCAGCGCCCATGATTTTGTCATAAATATCAGTCCCTCATTCTTAAACAGTTTCCCATTTATTTCCAAGCTTGCCCTCGCCAGTTTCGCTGTGGAGATGGGCGCTGTATCCCTCTGAGAAGCGTCTGTGATGGAGTAAAGGACTGCTCAGATGGACGGGACGAGGCTAAATGCTGTAAGTCTAATTGCACAAAGCCTAGGGATAGTCAGAGCCAATCTCGTCCTGTATTGTTAAATTTAAAAGACTGATTCACACCTCATTAGTGCAACAAATACACTGCCTGGCCAAAAAAAAAAGTTGCCACATGGATCTAACTAAGCAAATAGTTATGAGCCTCCTATTGGATAATTACTGCATGGATGATTATCTTTCAACTGGCAACAAGTTATTTAACCCCAAATGGTGCAATGAGTTGCTTCTCATTTCTTAAACAACCATGTTGAAAGGCGTCTCGTGGTTGTGGAAAAGATGTTGGTCTGTTTGAGAAGGGTCAAATCATTGACATACATCAAGCAGAGAAAACATCGAAGGAGGTTGTAGAAACTACTAAAATTGAGTTAAGACCTGTCCAACATATTACTAAAAACTGGAAGGATAGTGGGGACACATTGTCTTCGAGGAAGAAATGTGGCCAGAAAAAAAAAATCCTGAATGATCGTGATCGGCGATTATTCAAACGTTTGGTGACATCAAATTAAAAAAACAACAACAGTAGCACTCAGGGCTATGTTTAATAGCGAAAGTAAGAACATTTCTACATGTACAATAAGGGAACTCAAGTGATTGGGACTGAACAGCTGTGTAGCCTTAAGAAAACCACTAGTCAGTGAGGCTAACTGGGAAAAAAAAGGCTTAAATTTGCTAGGGAGCATAAAGATTGGACTGTAGAGCAATGGAAGAAGGTCATGTGGTCTGATGAGTCCAGATTTACCCTGTTCCAGAGTGATGGGTGCATGAGAGGCAGGTGAAGTGATGCACCCATCATGCCTTGTACCTAGTCATCAATGCAAGATCTTGGTGAAAAATTAATGCAACACTGGATGGAAATAGATCTTGTGACATTGGAGAAGCTTACTGAAACAATGCCACAACAAATGCTTGCTGTGATCAAAGCTAAAGGCAGTCCAACAAAATATTAGTGTGTGACCTTCTTTTTTTTTTGGTCAGGCAGTGTATGTCTGACAATTGTCTGCCTCATTAAGATATTACAATATTTTTCAGACTATAAAGCCCACTGGACTGAAAGGTGCAACATCAATGAACGAGTCTGTTTTCATACATAATGTCCACTGGACTATAAGGCGCATTAAGCGAAACAAAACAGTCAAATAAGTCCAACTTTATTCATCGCATTCACAATAACCACATAAAATTGGTTCAAGGTCAGTAAGCACAACCAGAATTAATGCATGAGGTGCACCGAATTATAAGGCTCACTGTCCATTTTTGAGAAACTTAAAGGATTTTAAGTGTGCCTCATAGTCCAAAAAATACGGTAGACCCTTTTTGGTGGGTTTTGAAGTGTTATCTGTTAATACCATTTGTGTCTGAACCTGCATGTGAAACGAGCAGCCTCCTGCAGGCCAGGAGAAGTGCTGTGTGCCAACGGTCAGTGCAAGCCTCAGAGCAGCCAGTGTGTCAGCCAGTGTGCAGACAGCAGCGAGGAGGGGAGCTGTGGTGAGCGCACACGTACAGCACGTGCAGGCATTTGTGTTTGTTTCCCCTCATGCGTTTTGTGCTACGCCATCTTTGTTTTTCAGGAGTTAAATGCTACCACGTTTGCCCCAACAAGGTGTGTTTGCCCAAGTCGTCAGTGTGTGACGGTGTGACTGACTGCAAAGACCGCAGTGACGAACTCAACTGCACCAGAGCGTGTGAGCGCCTTTATAGGTTCGATCGCACGTGGACACCTTTAGAGATTGTTTAATTTTATATAAACTTTTCTTTAGATTTCAAAGGTTGCACCTCGTCCTCGTACAAATGTACCAATGGGAAGTGTGTCAGTAAGGCCAACCCTGAGTGTGATGGAGTTAAGGACTGCTCTGATGGATCTGACGAGCTGCGCTGCAGTGAGCACCCACTCATCAAACATCATGACGTTTACTTTGTATCTCTGACAGTTTTATGTCGTCCTCTTTTTATCCAGGCTGCGGCACAAAACCCAAGAAGCGAACCAAGATAGTGGGAGGGTCTGATGCTGTGGTGGGGTCATGGCCCTGGCAGGTCAGCCTCCAGATGGATCGCTACGGTCACGTCTGTGGAGCCACGCTGGTGTCCAGTCGTTGGCTCCTCTCTGCAGCTCACTGCTTCCAAGACTCAGATGCCATCAAGTACGAAAAACACAGAAAACCTCACCTGGAGCTTCACCTCACTTAGGTGTTGCGTTGGTGTCTGCAGATACTCGGACGTCCGTGCCTGGCGGGCTTACATGGGAATGCGGGTGATGACCAGTGGAAACAACGGAGCGGCCACCAGGCTGATCCGCCGGATTCTCCTCCACCCGCAGTACGACCAGTTCACGTCTGACTACGACATCGCTCTGCTGGAGCTCAGCTCGCCTGTTTTCTTCAACGACTTGGTGCAGCCTGTGTGTGTTCCTGCTGCCTCACATGTCTTCATCACTGGGACCAGCTGCTACGTCACAGGTTGGGGGGTTTTGATGGAGGATGGTAGGTGGTACTCAGCAATAACATATGAAAATGAAGTTTCACTTAAAAAAAAAAACCTTGCACCCACAAAAAGATTACGTTTTGTGTGCTTTTGTTAATTGTAGGTGAATTGGCTTCTCGCTTACAAGAAGCTTCAGTGAAGATCATAAGCAGGAACACTTGTAACAAACTGTATGACGACGCCGTAACTCCCAGGATGCTTTGTGCTGGGAACCTACAGGGTGGCGTGGACGCCTGCCAGGTTCGTTTTTAATAATTGAACAAATAAAAATAAATCTGTCTGAAAATGACCTAAGTCTTTTGTAACTCATGTCTCTTTATGGTGTTTCTCATGAAGTCAGACTCAATGAATAGAGTAGAATATTCAGTCCATCCATCCATCCATCCATCCGTCCGTCCGTCCGTCCGTCCGTCCGTCCGTCCGTCCGTCCGTCCGTCCGTCCGTCCATCCATCCATCAAAACAAAAAATAAACCAACAACACAAACTTCTAAAGTCTATCAGAGAAATATGTCCCTGTCTTTAAGAAAACTTGCTTTTAAGGACTATAGGAATTTATCATGCTGACACATACTTTGTCTTACCACAGGACTAGCACCTTTAAATGGATATGGGGAAAGTCATGGAGAGTTTGGACCATGTTTGGCGGGATAAAGTATTGAAAGATGAATAGAAGTAATATGGCAAGATAAATCTGTTATAACTAGATGATGGGTAGGATAGAGGAAGAAAAAAATAGCAGAGGAATAGCTGAAGGTACTCCAGTGCTGTTAATATCCTCATACCAAATGATCCGTGAACAATTGCCATAATCTCTTTCCATCTTTTCTCACTTACTTTTCTTTTACTTTTTTTTTTTTTGCTCTTCCTTTCATTGGTTTCTACTAACCTTTCCAAAATGTCCTCCTGTTTCATGCAAAGTGTCTGGCAAAGAAAAGTGCTTTAAGAGGATATCAGGATCACATCTGTGCAGCACTTTTAAAGCTTAGGGTAGTGCAGGTGAGACACTTAGGATTTCCTGTTAGGCCCCTTACTACATTCTTTCTAAATTGCTCCTCGCCAGGTGAAGCTGGAGCGTAGGAGGTCTGTCTTTTCCCCTGTCAAACATACATTTATTGGTGTAGCAAAGACCACATGGGCATCAGCACTCAGCACACAATAATGTGCACACACAGAGTGGACATGCAAAGGATTAGTGGTGATATCACTACTGTGTGTGTATGTGTGCAAAATGTCACCAGTGAAGAACAGAGGCATTCTCAGTTTTAGAGTTTGGGTGTCTGCCAGAGAAGCAATATGAGATAAATACTTTGCCATCTTACACCTGGAGCTCTTGGCTCGCTGCTAATGCTGTGACATTAGAATCATCCTCTGATGGTCTCAGAATGGTACAGTGCACTAATTCTACACATACAAAAACACACATGACATAAATCAACTTCCTCAGTAGTGTTTAAAACTGTTTCATCTGATTTTTTTTTTCTCCTCATCAACCCATCTGTATAGGCCTATATAAATTAATGAGTTCCTACTCTTAAGTCTCAGGTTTAACCACGACACTTATGAGGCTTTGTATGCCTTCTTTTCCAGTCTTTCTTCAGAAACACATTTGACAGTATCAGATAGAATGTGCTTACTGTCATGTAAACCATTTCAATCCACAGTATCAAACTACAAAGTGCAGAATCTCACCTAAATACATCAAAATACGACTCCATTCGGTTTTCTGAGTCCAGCATGCTTTTAAACACGCTTTCTTATGAATTTGAACAGTTAGCAACAATTTTCTGCTGGATCGACAAAGTTCTATTTTATCTTATAATATTAATTTGAATGATGAAACTGAGCCACATTTAACTTGCAACATAATTTCTAACATTCCTCAGAAGGGATCAAAACAACCTCATTTTAATGTAAGGTCCAAAGTTTCTTATATTTTTTGTCACATGTAGATGGAAACACACATCAGTGGCTGCATGCATGCAAGGAGCAATGACAGATAAGGATAATGTGTGTGAACTTTCTGGGGCACTTCCTTTCACACTGAAATGAAAACTGTGTCGAACCATAGTTGTGTGTAATTGCGGAGTAATGGAAGCTTTGGCACTGGTGAAAGACATTATCAGAAGAATTGGGAGGCAGCAGGTTTTTGGGGATCACTCCGGCCAAATACTTATCGGGTACTGGTCTGAGCCATGGTACGGCCTCATCTGTATGAAGCCCAGATGTATCAAAATCCCCCTGGCTGAAACACTTCATTGAGGTGCAGCTACTCCTTGTTTTATATCAATTATAAAACAAACAAACAAACAACAACAACAAAAATATGTTCTACCAAGAAGACCCTGAATGCCTCTGTCTTTACAGTAGTTATGGTGATGTGTAAAGTTAGAAATGCCTCAGCCTCAGTCTTATGGCAGCAGATATGCACCCACAGTTCAAGTTAATTCAGCAACAGCCTTATGTGTGTGCTTCACACACATTCACTCCTCTTTGTGCATGTGTGACAAACATTCTTTACACACCACTATCTTATTTTGTTTAGTTCATTAAAGTCCTCATTTTACTGCATCTAGACTTTTGTTTTGATTATGCAGAGAAAAGAATCATGTGTTTGACATATACAGTATGTTGGTGCTCCAGCATCAACGTGTGGCATGGAGGCTGCACGGCTGCAGAAAGAAAAGCTTTGCAGAGAGTGGTGAAGGCTGCACAGAAGATGTTGGA
>JARVGS010000761.1:20044129-20055627 GCA_031762315.1 Hypsolebias antenori | reverse complement strand
TTCCCACCATATTTTATGACCTAAAACATCTGACGAAAACCAGTTAGCGCGTTGCCAGCTTGTAAAAAAAGTGCCGGGTCCGGTTTGCGGCGGAAGTGGTTCCCATATTTCGCGCAAGGTATCATGGGGGCTAGGAATAAGGTGGATAGGTTAGGAAGACCTTTTAGTTTAACCCTCCTGCTGCCCTGGGGTCAAAATGACCCAGAATGCTGCAGGTTAAGACTGAGGCCTTGTGGGTCATTTTGACCAGGAGGACATCTCACCATTTCACACTGACCATATTACAAAACAAAAGTTTTTGCAGCAGCCTCCTCCTTTGATTCCAACTTAGATTTTGATGAGTTTTGTGCTCATCTTGAGTATTTTCCGCAGCAAAATCAGTTTATGCAATAAAATACATTTCTCTTTTTTTTTTTTTTTTGCCCATAAGTCCAACGTTTCAAACTCCAAACCAGAGTACCTGTCAATCATAGTGGACGCAGGAGACGGGCCGATAGAGGAGCAGTGTGAGCGGCTGCAGTATGACCCCAACCAGTGGGAGTTCCCCAGGGAGCGCCTGAAATTAGGTACAGTTCTTTAATTGACAAAAACTAATTCATTTTGATGTGTTATACGGTTCTCTTTTGTGAGCTGAGTCAAAATTTCTGTGGTGGAACACGGAGGAGGAAGGTATTCAAGATCACATTACAGATAGAAGGATTTTCTCACAGGTCTTATCTGGTTATTATTGGGAGTGACTCTCATTCCATTAATCAGACTTTGTGTCTGTGTTGTCTGCTCTGAGCTAATCAGCTCCAGCATGGTGGGGTGTATTTAAATCGTGTTTACTGGAAGTAATCAACTCCCACTATCATCAGGGTGGGATTTTCTTAGATGGACAAGTGATGTGGTCTGAAAGTCTTGTGCTATCAGCTTCTCCCTTTTGGAATGGATGTGAATGATAATTGATTGGCGCACCTCTTGTTTCCCCTCTCGTTCCCGCTCTCACAGGGAAGCCTCTCGGTCGTGGAGCTTTCGGTAAAGTGATGCAGGCGGCCGCGTTTGGGATCAGCAGCTGCTCCAGCTGCAGGACTGTAGCTGTGAAGATGCTCAAAGGTACTAAATACATCATGTCCCGTTAGAAAAAACAAACAAAATATAACTATAAAGTTCCTGGAGAAACTTTGACGGGGACTGCCACGTTGCAGCCATTTAAAATATTTTTGAGTTGACTACTTTGTGTTGGGGTTCGCTCTCAGCTACCACCACACCAATTTTCAGCTCTATATCTTGTAAAATAGCCGAGTTATCATATTTTTGCCCTTTTACCTAAGGTGGCCATCTTGGATTTTTTTTATTTTCATTAAGGATGTATAACAACTCAGCTACGACCATACCAAATTTCAGCTCAACACGGCAAAAAATAAATAAATCAATGATTCTTTTTTTTTTTAAGTTATGGTGGCCATCTTGGATTTTTGATTTAGATTCAGTATGCGATGGGGAACGTTCTCAGCTATAACCACACCAACTTTCATCTCTCTATGTGTAAAAATGTTTGAGTTAAATCCATTTAAATTTAGCCTTGGCTGCCAGCTTTGATAAAAAAAAAATTTGAATTCAGTATTTATTGGGCATTGCTCTCAGCTACCATCACACCAAATTTAAGCTCAATATGTTTTAAAATACTAGCTGAGTTATATTTTTTCCCTTTTACCTAAGGTGGCCATCTTGGATTTTTTTTTTAAATTTTCATTAGGGATGTATAACAACTCATTACCACCATACCAAATTTTAGCTCAACACAGCAATAAATAAATCAATGAGTGATTGTCATTTTTTTCTTTTAAGTTATGGTGGCCATCTTGGATTTTTGATTTAGATTCAGTAGGCAATGGGGAACATTCTCAGCTATAACTACACCAAATTTCAGCTCTGTATGTGTAAAAATAGCTGATTTAAATCCATTTAAATTTAGCTTTGGCTGCCATCTTTGATTTTTTTATTTGAATTCACTTCCTAACGTGTCCAGTTTCACTACTTTTTGTCTGTCTAAGCAGATCTCACTTGTACATGAGTCTTCTAGGCTCAATGTGATTTATCTGTCCAAGTAAAGGTTGATTGAATGAATGAATGAATTTATTTGGGACTGCTCTCAGCTACCACCACACCAAATTTCAGCTCAATATCTTTTAAAATAGCTGAGTTATCATGTGTTTTCCCTTTTACCTAAGGTGGCCATCTTGGATTTTTTAATTTTCATTAGGAATGTATAACAACTCGCTCTCAGCTACAACCACACCAAATTTCAGCTCAATATTTCAGTGACTGAGTTATAGTCAATAAGAAAAATGGCGTCTTTGTTTGAATAAACAGCAGTCCTGCCACTTGTTTGACTTTGTTTTGTCCACTAGAGGGAGCCACAGCCAGTGAACACAAGGCTCTGATGACTGAACTGAAAATCCTCAACCACATTGGGAACCATCTGAATGTGGTCAACCTCCTGGGAGCCTGCACCAAGCCAGGAGGTGTTTTTCTTAACGCTTGTCCACCTTTATGTAAAATGACACGCTGTGCTTTCAAACTTCTCCCTCTTGCGTTTGTGTACAGGACCACTGATGGTCATCGTTGAGTACTGCTGCTTTGGAAACCTTTCAACTTTCTTAAAGAATAAAAGAGATGTTTATTCACATAAGCGGGTAAGCTCAACATTGTCCTCGGGCATGATGAAAAACTGTGTCACACTGTGGTCTGGGCTGGTTTGTTTATGTCAGCGTGGACTAGACTGCAGCTACTTTTGTGCTTAGGAAAACATTACAAACACCCGTTTCATGTGCAGTTGCAACGCAGAAACTCACTTTTGCAATCAGTTTGAGGTCTGAGAACGTTATCAGTTACAGAGCAGCACTTCAACTTCCTTAATTGTTTCACAAGGTTTGCATACTTATAAAAAAAAGTTGCTGTTTTCACAGAACAAAGAGCTTTTGTGACAAAAATCACCAGTGAGGATGCTTTAACATTAGATTCTAACCAAAGCACAGTCAACTTTTTATCTTTGATATAAAATAATTGTTTTTTCTTCAAATCAGGCAGATGGAGGAACAAACGAAGGGCCGAGTTGTGTCAGCAGCATCAAAACAGGGCTTGATGAAAAAGACCTTGACCTTGGTAAAACTTCAGTTTTTAGGATGTTTTTCCTTTTTTAGTAATTAATTTATTTTAATTAACTAATTTTTCCCCGCCGTTTTATTCGTCCAGATCCTAAATGCGCTACCAAATCCCCGCTGTACCTGGAGGATCTGATTTCCTTCAGCTTTCAGGTGGCGCGTGGGATGGAGTTCCTGGCATCTCGCAAGGTTTGTTGCTGCCTCCTGCATCCAGGAAGTGTGAGTTTCATCACCGTGATTGTTTGTGTTGTCTGTGCACCTCCTTCAGTGTATTCACAGAGATCTGGCTGCAAGGAACATTTTACTGACCGACAACAAGGTGGTGAAGATCTGCGACTTCGGCCTGGCCAGAGACATCTACAAAGACCCAGACTACGTCCGCAAAGGAGACGTGAGTGCACACAAGCTTTCTGGAGGAACACCCTCGAGCTTCTTGTCTTCCTGTTTCAAAAAGTTAAACGCTCCTAATTGTAGCAATTAAAGAGAAAATAAAACATTATTGTCCTTTATTCTCACAGAAAAAAGGTTATTGTGTTACTTTTGTCCTCATATGGACAACTTTAGTCACTCATGTTTTTGCACATGTGGGTTTTTTTGTATTAACCCTGCAAAATCCTGTGGTTCTGATTGGCTCACAGGCCCGTCTCCCTCTGAAGTGGATGTCTCCCGAGTCCATCTTTGACAAGGTGTTCACCACCCAGAGTGACGTTTGGTCCTACGGCATCCTGCTGTGGGAGATCTTTTCTTTGGGTGAGACATCTGAGCTCATGCGAAGATTTTTTTACTGTGTGAATGTTTATGAAGCATTCACACTATTGTGATCCATTTGTCTTCCGTGCGTTTTTCAGCATCTTTCTCGTTCCTTTGAGCAAGGAAACTAATCATAAATCAAAACGTTCAGCTCTTTCAGGACTCCCATGACTTTTGGTTTGGGTGCAACTTTAGCTTTTTGAAATATTTAGCCTTTTCTGTCGTTTTTTTTCCTCATAGAAAATTAATTGAGCTCATTTTCCATTCTTCATATCTTTACGTCTGTTTACAACCTTTTATTGCTCCTTTTACACTTTGTTCTGGTCAGCTTCTTTATGTAAATTTACACTTTTTTGCAGCTACTTTCAGCTGTTTTTCCACTGTTTTGTGCTCCTTTCAGATTCTTTCTGCTACTTTCAGCTTGTTATGCTCCTTTCAGCTTATTTATGCTAGTTTAAGTTATTTCAGCTATTATTTAGCTGTTTAATGCTAATTTTTAGCTTTTGAAGATAATTCTACATTTTTTTGCACTGCTTTCAACTTTTTTCTGCCTAATTTAGCAAAATGTACTATTTCCACTCCTTTTTGGTATTTTAAGCTTTTTTCCTGCCTTTTAGCTACTTTTCAGCTGTTTTTTTTTTTGTTTTTGTTTTGTTTTTGTTTTTTTGTTGTAAAATTTGTGTGGCCCCCCCCCCCCCCCCCCCAGCTGATTTCCACTTTTTGTGCTCATGTCAGGAAATGTGCTATTTCTGCCTTCTTCTGCTGATTTAAGCTTGTTCTATGTTTTTAGCATTTTTTTTTAGCTAATTTCAGCTATTTTCAGATAAATTCAAGTTCTTTTTAATGGTAATTTCTGCTACTTTCATCCTAATTAACTTATTTCTACTAATTTCAACTTATGCTCTGTCAGCTTTTTCTGCTCTTTCGGCTATTTAGCCGTTTTGTGCTAAATTTAGCTTTTTCATCTAATTCCACATTTTTAGCTCATTTCAGCTCCTTCCAATTCCTTCTGGTAGTTTAAGCATCTTTCTGCCTTTTCAGCTTCTTTTCAACAATTTTTTTTTTTTTTTTTTTTTTGCTAAATTCATCTCTTTTTTCCGCTAATTTACCAATTTTTGTGCTAATTTCTGCTTATTTAAACCTAATTCAGCAAATATGTGTTCCTTCTGCTTTCTTCTGTGTACTTGGGCTTGTTCTTCCATTTCAGGTACATTTCAGCATGTTTTTAGTTAATTTCAGCTGTTTTTCAGCAAGAAGCATTCACACTGCATTTTCGCAGGAAATACAATTGATCTAGTTCAGATTGTGTTTGACGCGCTGCGGTCGTGCATTGATGTGTACATTTGTCCAACAGGAGCCTCTCCATACCCCGGCCTTCACATCGACGAGGAGTTTTGCCATCGACTGAAAAACGGAACCAGGATGCGAGCGCCAGAGTACAGCACGCCTGAAATGTGGGTTGACGTCTTCATTAGTACGACACAGCCCTGACAAACACACGTTAACATTAAGTTAGGACCACTGGGTAAATATTTATCCTAACAACGACATACAAAACAATCAGACAACATTTTTAAATACAAGCAGCTGCTCAGTAAACTGTGGTTTATGTTTATAATCTAAAATAGACTCAGCTGCTCCTGAACCACAGTCATCTGGGGGGGACCTCAGTGATGCATTTACTGACACTTTTATTTGTATAAGCACGTTTTTATCACATTAGCTGGATGAACACACTGAGCACCAGACTTCATAGAGTTCAAGCTCTTGTTGAGCATTTAAATTTATCATTTAACGGATGAACTGTGAGATTTTTCATCTGAAATGTAAGTTTTTTTTGTCTGTGCAGTTACAGCACGATGCTGGCATGCTGGGAGGCGAGTCCTTCAGACCGACCCACTTTCACTAACCTGGTGGAAACTCTGGGAGACCTGCTACAGGCGCGGGTGCAGCAGGTGAGATCAAAACGGTTCCGGTTGAAACGTCCCTCGGTGGTTGGATCGGACAAACGGGTCAATTTGTTTCTCTCCAACAGGAGGGGAAGGATTACATTCCTCTGGGCTCGTTCAGGAACGGAGACGGGAGTCAAAGCGAGGCCTTCAAAGAAAACCCGCTCGCAGTCACAAACCTGAGGTAAGACACAATTCCTCTTTCAATGAACGCTAAGAGATGTGACGTTGGAACGTAATAAACACAAACAAGGAAGTAATGAGAGGTGGGTGAGAGCGGAGGTGACTGAAACTGAAACACAGGTTGAGGAATCGGAGAAGTTTCCAGCTCGTTTTTTTAATTTTTGTGCAACATTTTCTGTCCAGCTACATGAGGGGTATGGCCACGCTTCAGACGTTTGACGAGCTGACCTGCGAGGAGGGAGGCAGCCCCGATGTAAGACCCACACACCGATAAAAACAGCTACAGGCGAAAAGGGTTTTCTTTTTTTTTTTTAAACACATCGCTCTCTAAAAGATGAACGCTTGAATCGTTTTAGGACGAGCAGAGCGACAGTGGGATGGTTCTTCCCTCCGAGGAGCTGGAACAAATGATGCGAAGCAACGCCCAGAACAAAAAACTCAGCAGGTGAACTCCAGATTTGAATAATGTTCCTCGGGAAGAAAAAAAAAGTGACAATGTATTTGAAAAGCCTCTTATTTGTGTTTTCTCTTAGATTTTTTATCTTTTCCAAGTGTCGAGACAACCCGGCGCCCTTTTTGCGCCGTGACGTCACAGATCTCCATGACGACGAGCCCTCGATGCTGCCGTGCGACTGTGAGTGCGACGAAGGCGGATCTCCTCCTCCCGACTACAACTCTGCCTTCTCCTACCCGTCCCTTTAGCTTCAGGTTCAAACTTCACACGGGGTTCACTTTTCAAATCTTCCTCTTCGCCGTTTGCCTCCTCTACCTCAGCGTAATCCCTGCAGGTATCGTGTTAGCAGAACCCACAACAACGAACGGTTTTCTCTGCAGCATTTCACTTTTGAAGTCTTGGTACCTCCTGTTTGGAGCTTTGTGAAGAGGATCTTAAGCATCTGCTCCTCTTACACAACTATATGCTGGAATACATTTTAATCTCAATATTATATTCACATTAGGCCGAATGTATATCTGTATTTATTTTAGTTTTGAAGCCTGGATGTTTGTTGTAAATGACAGCTTTAGTTTCCAGTGGATTAAGGATGCACATGCATGAAACGTGCGGTCTCTGCAAAGCTAAAGATGTAAGATCTTTTTTTGTTTAATGAATGTTGAATTTTTGAGGGTTTATTTGTAAATACTGTATTTAAGCTAAATTTCATTAATTTGTAGTTTTAGTTTATAAAAACTTGTTTTTGAAGCATCCAAAAATAATATGCAAGGATCAAATCTTTTTCCCTCTTTTTGTAATCCACACATTTTTGACAAGATTACAAGTTAAGCTTTCATTAATCAGTAACTCCCACCTGGTTTTATAATGCAGTTTATCATATTTGTCATATTTAATGAGAAGTGTTTTAATGCCAGTATTATTTGAATTCCATATATGTTAAGACACACATCCTCTTAAATAATGGAAGTATTTTATCACTGAACATGTCAATTCATAACCAGCTTTCTATTTACTCATTTTTTTATTAGGATGTTTTTGTACAATGTTAATTACAATAAAGTACAATTGCAACTCAGTATTGTTTTTTTTTTTCATAAGCTCACTATATTTAGGTACAAGTATAATAAAGCTCATTATTCTGATTTAAGTTGGGAGTTAGCAGGCACTAAATGGTGGCGCTGGATGAAATCCCAGCCGGGGGGGGTCCACTCTGGATGGAGTTTGCATGTTCTCTCCTTGCATGCATGGGTTTCCTCCCACAGACCAAAAACATGCACGTTAGGCTGGTTGGTAAATCTAAACTGTTCCCAGGTGTGAGTGAGAGTGAACAGTTGTTTCGATGTGTCCCTGTGCTAGACTGGAGACCTGTCCTGGGTGTCTCCCACCTTTCAGTGACTTCTGGATATGGACACCATTAACCCAAAATGGAAGAAGCGGTAAGATAATAGATTTATTTTTAATAAATTAGTGATTTTTTTTTTTTTGCCATTGCACTGCATTAGGTTTCATTTTGACATGCAAGCATTTTTGTTGTATTGTTTTATAAAGAGCCACAAATAGTTATAAAACCACCGATCTGACCCACAGACAGGACAATTGTTCATATTAAAATGTGAGGGATGGGTTTGAATAACTTCTACTGGTAAGAACTGATAATTACACATTCTGCAGGAAGTTTCTCTCATAACCTGAATTGCGCTCAATTACCGTATTTTTCAGACTATAAGGTGCACTTAAAATCCTTAAATTTTCTCAAAAATCAACTGAGTCTTAAAATCAGGTGCACCTTGTGTATGCTGGCTGTGCTTACGGACCTCAAACAGATTTTATGTGATACACGGTGCTCAAAAATCTGTCAAAATGTTTTTTAATGCATCTTGTAATCTGGTGCACCTTATAGTCTGAAAAATACTGTGTTTTTTTTTTCTCTCTTTAGAGGAGTTGCAGGTAATTTTTCGTACATTTTGTAGTTTCTCCGAGCATCTGCAGTGGTTTCCAATAAACTACATTTCTTTAATTCAGAAACAGCTTTTATGATCTCTGCACTTTATATTTTTTCTCGTTTACTTTTGAAGTTTTTGCTATTAAATAAGATTCACCCGATTTTCAATCCATTTGATCCTTTTTTAAGAAATAATCGACGTGCCATTATTTTTCATATTCTTTATTAAAATACTGCTGTACACACAAATATTGCAAAAATCTGAGACAAGAACACAAGAGGGGGCATAAAACAGAGAAAGATGGTGATTGCAGATGTGTAGGGGGAAGGAGAGGGTGGTCATCTTAATATTAACCGGAGTGTGTGTTCAGAGATCTGAACACTGACATTCTGTATGAGGGGTGAGCCTGTGTGTGTTGGAGGTTTTCTAAAGCAGCACATTCACCATCATTTTGACTTTTGCTTTCACTAAAACAGGAAGTAGAACATGATCTGACCCGGCTCCCTGCACATCTGCTGCCATCAAGAACAGACCAACAACCTAAAAGGCTCTAAATTTAGGGCTCTGCATTGATTTGTGTTCAGTTATATTTGTTCACATTCAGATGATTGGTACTTCTTATGGGTTGAAAAGATTTGGACTAGATAAAAAAATAGATTTTTTTTTTACAACTTAAGAGAACAGATCTGTTCTTCAGGGCAACATGATCTCTTCAAACCTCCATTTGAAGATGCTCGCCTGCTCCAGTGAAGCTCATCTGCCTAAAAAAAGTGTGTTAAGTAGGGGGGGGAGCCAAAACATTCAATCACTAAACCCCTCCAGCTTCTTTTTGTCATCCTGAGAGAAATCCAAGCCCGAGTGTCCTTTTCATGATCTTAAAAAGTCAAATAAAACAAATTACAATACCTCCCCCCACCCCCCCCTTTTTTTTCATTTAACCTAAAACCTCTGCTGGGATTGGTCCACAGATATTTAAAAGAGCAAAAGTGCAGAAAAACTCGACTGGCCCCTCCTGTGTCCCGTCGTGCATTTCTGCACAAAGCGGAGCCGAGAGGAAAAGCAGCTGGTAAAAAGTCACAAAGTTTCACTTTTTCTCTGACAGGAAGTGAAGTTTGGGATGAAAAGAGGACGAGAGGAAGGAAGAGTGGAGGTGGGGAGTGGCAATGAAGGACATTTTACAAAGAGGCAGCTGAGGCTCCACAAGTGCTGACCCGAAACCTTTGAGCAGTTGATGTCACAAGTGTCCATTAACCAAACGGTGGTCGCTGCATAAGTAACAAACAGGAGACAACGGTTCCTCAGTACAAACAGAACCCACCCCCCCCCCCAATAGACATGTATTGGGCAGCTCTGTGAGCGCCCAGGTGTGACGCAGCATGAAGCTCGTTAGCCCGTTCGAAAAAAAAAAAAAAAATACATAAATTATCTGCAACATTTTATAAGCGGCAGGGTTCAAAGCATGTGAAAAAAGTAACAGCTTATAGACCAGAAAGTACGGTAGTCTGATTTATTGTCAAGACAGCATGAAAAAATGTCTTATGTCTTATAAGTGTATGCAAGCATTGGTTTCAACTGTATTTTTCATTACAATTATGATATTAGTACAACATAGATGTTCAAAACAATCAAAGTACAGTATGTGTGCTTTATTTTCTGTAGAGAGATTTTTGAGTCTGACAACTATAGTCCCATCCCTGTTGAAACAGAAGAAGAGTACAAACTGGTGGTCAGTCGCTTTCCTTTCCATGATGCTGAGATTGAAAAGGTAACAAAGTAACGCTCCATTACCTCAGAAGCCTACAAACTCATAATTAACAGCATGGTAGTCTTAGCTGATAACTTGTATGGGATCACAGTACTCTATGAAATTTGCTGTATTTTTTTGTGTGTAAGCAGCAGGACTTTCCTAAGAAGCTGCCAATGTCCCAGTCTGTTCCTCAGATTTACACACAAGTCAAAGAGTTTATTTATGCTAGCCTCAAGTTTTCAGAGTCACTACATCGCAGGTAGGTTATTAAACCAAAGAAAAGTTTTAATTTTAAAATCTATAACCTTAGAAAATTGCATGGCTCAGTCAATGTACCCAGTGTTTTATATTTGTGATTTGGCATCTGTTCAGTCTGCATGCACTCAAGGAGATTCCCTCAAATCTGAACCTAAATGTTGTTTATGTATCCAGTTCAACAGAAGTTGATGACATGTTGCGAAAATCAACCAACCTGCTGCTAACGAGAACTCTCAGTAGCTGTTTGCAAAACCTCATCAAGAAACCTCACATAGGTCTTACTGAGGTGGGAACAACTCTTGGATGAATTATTCTCACTTGTATCATTATAAGGAAGCATATTGTAACTTCACTGTAACTTCTTTTTTTTGTAGTTGGTGCAGATAATCATTAACACCACCCACCTGGAGCAGGCCTGTAAATATTTGGAGGAGTTTATAACAAACATCACTAATGTATCTCCTGAAACTGTTCACACCACAAGACTCTATGGCTTAGCCACATTTAAGGTAAATTGTGATTTTTGTGGTCATAGATTTTGTTTGTGTCCATATTTTATCTGCTTCTTATTCTGGCATCGAGCCAGGGGTGCAGCAGTTTAAGCAAGGAGGCCCAGACACCTATTTACACAGCCACCTTTATTTTTCAAAAATGGTTTTATTTAAACAAAACAGTGGTGACTCAGTGTATGAACCTTAAAAATAAGCTTCACAGTCGCAATATACAGTATTACCACTAAAGATTTTTTTTTAATTTTTTTATTTATTTATTTTATTAATTTCATTTCCAATAAAACACAAATACAATTACCAGAAAATATAAAAAAAAATCAGCTGATTTGAACATTTTTAAAGGTAATGTTCAACTCATAAACACTGTTGCTATAATGTCAGCCAACAAATTTTTTTTAGGTGTTTATTTTGCTAAAATTTAAAGCGATGCACGGTTTCATTGCGCACGCTCTCAAAGCGAAACTATTTATATCAAGCTGATTTGAACATATACGTGCATTTATTAAGGAAAGGTTAAGCTCAGACACACTTTTACTAAGTTCAGCTTCCAAAACAA
>JARVGS010000761.1:20002193-20017304 GCA_031762315.1 Hypsolebias antenori | reverse complement strand
AGTTAAACACTCACTAGAAATGCTGGTGACTCCGGAGAGTCAAGTCGCTGATTCAAGTTCAAGGCTCACTAGAAATTTTGCTGACTCAGGTGAGTTGAGCCACTGATTCGAGTTAAAGACTTACTAGAAATGCAGCTGACTCATGTGAATTGAGTCGCTGATTCGAGTTAAAGACTCACTAGAAATTGTGCTGACTCAGGTGAGTTAAGTTGATGATATGGGTTTAAAAAACACCGGAAATGCTGTGGACTCAGGTGAGTTGAGTCGCTGATTCGAGTTAAAGACTCACTAGAAATTCTGCTGACTCAAGTGGGTTGAGTTGATTATATGGGTTTAAAAAAAACACTGGAAATGCTGTGGACTCAGGTGAGCTGAGTTGCTGATTTGAGTTAAAGCCTCACTAGAAATTCTGCTGACTCAAGTGAGTTGAGTTGATTATATGGGTTTAAAAAACACTGGAAATGCTGTGGACTCAGGTGAGTTGAGTCGCTGATTCGAGTTAAAGACGCACTAGAAATTCTGCTGACTCAAGTGAGTTGAGTTGATTATATGGGTTCAAAAAAACACTTGAAATGCTGTGGACTCAGGTGAGTTGAGTTGATTATGTGGATTAAAAAAACTGTGGAAATGCTGTGGACTCAAGTCAGTTGAGGTGCTGATTTGGATTAAAGACTCACTAGAAATGCTGCTGACTCGAGTGAGTTGAGTCACTGATTTGCGTTAAAGACTCACTAGAAATGCTGCTGACTTGCGTGACTTGAGTCACTGATTTGAGTTAAAGACTCACTAGAAATGCTGCTGACTTAGGTGAGTCAAGTCGCTGATTTGTGTTCAAGACTCACTAGAAATGTTGCTGATTCAGGTGAGTTGAGTCGCTGATTCGAGTTAAAGACATTAGAAATGCAGCTGACTCAAGTGAGCTGAGTCGCTGATTTGAGTTAAAAACTTACTAGAAAGTCTGCTGACTCAGGTGAGTCCAGTCACTGATTCAAGTTAAAGACTCACTAGAAATGCTGCTTACTCAGGTGAGTCAAGTAGTTGATTTGAGTTAAAGACTCAATAGAAATACTGCTGACTCAAGTGAGTCATGTCGCTGATTCAGGTTAAATACTCAAATGCTGCTAACTCAAATAAGTCGAGTTGCTGATTCAGGGTTAAAAACTCACTGAACAGCGGACTTAGGTGGGTCACACACACATCATGTTCATATGCGCTTTACATACAAAACATACATTTAACACGATTTAACCTTTTATTTAACTAATGTTTTTATTTGCACATATCACATGTTTATTCTATCACTGACTCACATGACTCAAGTGAACCCAATCACTTTCATTAATGATTCAGATGAACCCAAATCCATAAAGTGAATTGAATATATCAGCTCTGGCTACTACCATATAAAATTCTAACCATTTAAAACAAATGAGACAAACAACCATTCACTCTCTCACTCACACCGAACAATTTAGAGTAACCAATCAGCCTAACATGCATGTTTTTGGTCAGTGAGAGGAAACCAGAGTACCCGGGGAAAACCCATGCACGCATGAAAAGAACATGCAAACTCCACCTGAAGAGGCCCCCTGGCCGGGATTCAATCTGGCAACCTTCTCCCAGAGAGGCGGCAGCTCTACTAACTGTGCCACCAAGCCGCCCGTGGATGATTATATAATACAATAAAGTTCAACAATGTTCAAAAGTAAAAAGTTAAAGTAACTTGGTCCTTCTCCTTTTTCACATGCATGCAAACAGTAATGACAACATCTGATGATTATAACACTCCCTTGTGTCATCATAAATACGGTAGTTTCTAAGGTGTCAAAGTTTTGGTCTTTTTATTTTTTATTTTTTTAATGCCACAAAAACTGCAAAAGGCGTGTACTTATCGGCAACAATACTTCCTCTCTTTTAAAGACTACTCGCACACTTCTTGCACACCAGAGTTTCACTGTCTGATCTGAAACGGAGTATGTGAGGCAGACAGAGGACGATAAGATGCAGAGAAAGAAATCTGCAGTAGTTGCCGGTAAGAGACAGTTTTTTATTTGGATTTTTACAACATTTAGTGCATACTGTGACAGTTAAAGTGGAAGTTTTAACCACTTTTTTTTTTGTTTTGTTCTTTGCTTGTTGATCTTTTCAGTCTGCTGGTTCTCAAATGTCTTATTTTGAAACTTTTGCTTTATAGCCATAGCATTCATAAAGTTAGTTACATTCATGTGTAATCCAGATGCAGTAGTTAGATTACAGCAAAAAGTCACTATAATCAGGAAAAACTTTTTATTTATTTATTTATTTATTTGTTTATTTATTTTTGGAACATTGCAGATGATTACTGTAATTATATTTTGACTTGAAAAAAAAAATTTATTCTTAGTAACATTTTTCATGATACTCTAGCCAGGTGTAATACTTTTTTAGTTATGCTTTAGATTTACTTTTTCTCTTTTTAATTTAAAAGTGTAAATATTTAAGGTAATTGCTCATTTTGTTTTAAGTTCAACCTGCATGTGGATGAGAGCACGTTCGTTGTGGTGCTATTTATGCAGGACTTACTGTAAAAACAATTATGTATTTAAATAGTAAGAAGTTTGAGTTTTTAGATGATTTGAAGGGAAAAAAATCACACTGTCACTAGTACGTTGTTGTAAATATTTTATATTCAAGTTTTCAAATTAATTAAACTTTTAATCTAGATTTCATCACGGTGATAAAAATCTGCAACTGACTTTCAAATTCATTTAACCTAACAATGTTTAATATATAACAGCTATTGTTGGATGAAAAAAAAACTAAAGAAAAACTAAAACCCTCAAATTTCAGCTTTATTTTGTTTCTAAAATTGCTTAAAAAATGTAACGTGGCATTCAGCATCATGGATTTTTGACTGGATGAATAAAAGGGACATTCTTTATAAACTCTATAATGATGCTTAATAATAATAATAATACAACTTTAAATAAATAGTTCTGTTCCAATGAGCTAGACAAAAGTAAAGACTAAATCGAAGCAACTGAGATGTGTTTTGCGTTATACTGTACTTGCATATAAAATAATGCCTTATTAAAACAAAATAACTTTATTTTGGGGTATGCTGGTGAAGATTCTCAGCCATCCAGGACATGATAAAATAAAAAAAAAGGTTCAATACAGAAATAACTGGACTTTATTTGTAATTATTAATTATTTGTAATTATTTGTAATTATTATTTATTTTTGAGATGTTCAGATCTTTTGAATTAACGTGCAAATTCTCTGTTTTTGAAGCTACTCTGCTGCTCTGTGCTGTGAAAGTGCTCGGTTCAGACAATGTGGAGAAGACAGCCTGTGTGTCCAGTCTGGAGGTAAGAGCGTCCTAAATAAAATAAAAAAATCAACAGAATCTTAATTCAACATTTCTGAAGTGGAATATCAGCTGGTTGAGACTCCAAACATTAAGATTGTTGGTTGTGCAAAGCAAACGTGACATTTTGTCACAAACGACACCGACTTTCAAACACACCAACACTGTGGTAAAATTTACATTCATTGAAAAGTATCTGCGTGTTTTGCCTCTCAGGTGGAATGCCTCCTGGTGGCTGATTATTTGAACAGAACTGATCCGGTCAGCTTCAAGCTGGGTGTTGGAAAGAAACTAGTCGTCTCGCTGGAGGGCCTTTTTGGTGCTCCTTACTGCCACTGGACAAGAGAAGGAGACCCAGGACTGAAAATGTAACCCTATTCACTCAAACCTGTCTTTCCTCGTTTATCTTCACATACTAAAACCTTCACTTTTTTCTTAAACCTCACCAGAAATGGGAGTGCCTCCACAGTCGTAGCCCGACTTTCCGAGGCTGATTCTGGAAACTACACTCTGACCTGTGAAACTGAGAGGGGAACCAACACCTCAAAAACCTTTGTTCTTCGTGCCACAAGTGGGTTGTACCTGCTAAATACAAAATAAACACATCTCCTTCCAATAAATGTACAAGAATGTCCTTTACGTTTCCTAGAACGTCCCAGTAAACCACAAATGTTGCTTGGTGGTGTGAGAGATGTGCGCAGATCTCCTGATTTTATATGCATCTCTGAAGGCTCGCCAACACCCACAATTAAATGGTCTGGGTAAGATATCTCTTGCAATATTATGCATTTATTAGACTTGACATTAGCTTAATTGAAACATGTTTTCAATAACAATGCTCCTTGTCACTTCCAAAAGAAATGGAAAATACACGGTAAAGAATTCAGTATCAAGTGCAGATTATTATAACAAAGGAATCATGTGTTGTGCCACCAACACCGAAGGACAAGAATGCACCCAGCTGCATGATTATGGTAAATAAACATAATTATCTAAGCTCAAATACATAATTCAAATGATGAATGAAATAATTTATTTAAAGCAATTTAAAAAAAAGGAGAAGAAACAGCTTTTATATCCGGATCTTTTCTTACATAATCGTGCAAATTACAAAATTTAAGTAATATTGAAAGATTGCACAAATTAATCTGGAGTTCTGTGGAACCTGAAGTCTTTGTTTGCTTTAGACTTGCATGCTAATTCGCTGGAAAATGAGAATTATATTGTGACCGTAAGCCCCGGTGAGTCTTTAGTGCTGCGCTGCAGAACAGAAGGCGAAGAAGAGTCGATAAGTTGGGAAAAGAATGGGACAACCCTCCAAGAGAACTTGGAACAATGTGAAAATCTAAAGGTACCACATTTTACTAAAATGAGAAATTCATATTTATTACATGTTTAATTCAACAGTAAACTATTTACACTATTCTTCAGACTAGCATTTAAATTAAATTATTTTAACAAACTTCTTGAGTAAAATACTGCACTTTTTTTCCAGATGATGTGCATTAAAGAGGATTATCATTATGACGTTTTTATGGTGTACATTTTCACCAAGTCGGTTTCTGTGGAGCACAATGGCACATACACCTGCAAGAGCTCAAACAAAGCTAAAACTGTTCACATCCTGGTCAAAGGTTAGTAAAAGTTAGTAAAACTCTGTATTAAGCCGCAATAACAACTAAACAGTAATTTTTATAAGGCTAAGCCTGCTGCTTGTGCTTATTCTGATTTTTATGTCTCCACAGGTGAAAGCTTCCTCTCTGCAAAACTGGACGACCAGATTGTAACAGCTCAGAACAGCTGTTTAAAAGCAGATGTGGCCTACCACCCTGTTCTCCAGCACTGCTACTGGGAAACTCCCGATAAACAATGGATCCCATGCAGCAGGGAGGAGTGGGTCACAAAGCACAGGTAGATTCATGAGGCAATGCTTCCGGGGCTCTGCATGTTCATTTTATCAAAACAATAAAGCAAATAAATACGATATGACATTCATTCAACCTTTAGTTACACCGGTTAGTCTCAATGATTCACTCATTTTCAAGAGAGACCTGTTTTAGAAAAGGTGCAGACAACAATAATTAGCCATAAAATACATATAAAATAAAAGTAGTGTTATCAAGCAAATCAAGCTACATTATACCATACCATTTTATTTATAGAGCACTTATAACAGCGACAAGGCCAACCAAAGTGCTGTACAAACAAACAAACAGCAGGCAACACATAGGCAACATACAAAATGAATTTAAAAAAAAAAACAGAATATAGACATAAAAATATTGCAGATAATAAATATAATGACCAACCTGTGAGAAGCAAACAGGTTCAAAACAAGGTAAAATACTAAAAACAGGAAAAACGTCTCCATTGATTTTTCCATTGAGCTTGATTGTTTTAAATCCCTTAGAGAGATCAAAGTCGACAGCTTCATGTCTTTTTGCAAGGTGTTTCAGGATACAAGAGCAGAGTAAAAACAGGCCTTTTCCCAAGTTCAGTCCACACTGAGGGGACGCTGCAGGTAATGGTGGCCTGAGAGCACACGCTGTAACTGCACTGACGACGTGACATGTAGGAGGAGATATACAAAGGCAGCAGACCAAGGAGTGATTTAAAGATGAAAATGTACTAGTGAGAGAGTCAATGTACAGATAATGATGACCAACTGACCAATGAGTATAGAGTATAGTGATGTGTACGGTACTTACAACCAGTTATGTATCTTAGTGCACCATGATAGACAGCATCCAACATTAGCAAGGTGCTGCTGGAGCATTCATGTAAATAATGCAACAATAGGCAATGGCCAGTATGAAAGTAGCAGCTACAAGGTGTTTCCTGGCATTCAGAGTTAGAAAAGACCTATTTCTAAACAAGAAACCCAGTTTTAATTTCAGTCTCTTTATCGAGTTTTTGACATAACGCTGAAAAGTGAGATGTGCATCTACCAAGATTCCCATGAATTTGTAGGAATCCACAAACTTAATAGGAACACCATTCATAGATAAGATTGGAGGAATTCACTGCTTGTACCAAGTTTTTGTTTGAAAACAACATCCGCTTGGTTTTATCAGCATTTAGCACCAATTTGAGATGGAACAAATCTGACTGAATGATGTCAAATGCAGACTGTAAAACCTTAGCAACTGTTTTGGCTCGACAATAAACAAATGTATCGTCATTCGTCAGCACAGAAATGCAAGGATGCGTCAGGAATGTTCTGACTTGCATTACTTGTATAGATTGTAAAGAGAGTGGGTCCTAAGACTGAGCCTTGTGGTACACCAATGTTGACAGTTAAATAACTAAAAGAAGAACCCCTGAGTTGAACACATTGCTTTCGGCCTGAGAGCTAATTAGAAAACGAACCGATAGTGTGGTCTGAGAAATCAGTATCTGAGAGCTTATAGCATAAGATGCCATGATCTAGTAACAAAAGATTTAGACAGGTCTAAGTAACTTGCAGCACAACACACCACAACACATCAACAACACATCAACATGGCACCAGCAGTCCAGAGGATGTGTGCCCGGAGTCTTGCTTTAAGGCTGATGTCTTAGAATGGGTTGTGGACATAAAGCTGTGCTGTCAAAGTGCCCCAAATCACTACCAAAGGTGACCTTTACAGTCACACCTTATGGCTCCTTTCTCCACAATGAAAGGAATAACACTAGCATATTTGTCCACATTGGCAGGATTGTCTTCTCTCTCTCTTTTTTTTTTTTGCCATTATACACAAATTTATTAACATTTATGTAGATTCACCACTCATCTTCAGTTCATGCCTCCAGGTCTTGGCAACTCTAGTTCAAAAGCTGTCTCTACTGTGGTGTTCATATAGCCCACACAGTGGGTGGTGAACCCATATTGGTGATGAAAGTTATCATGGAGTGTTGTAAACAGCCAATGCCCCCCATCTCTGAAGGATTTGATTAGTGAATTTTTGTAGTTTTAGGAATTGAACAGGAAATGCAAATAAGCCTTAATGTTTTTGGTGCAAGATATTCAAGTAGATGGCACACTGTGTATAGGAAGAGAGGTAGGTTTTTTTTCCCTTGTCCGAGGTGGCACAGAGTGGCGATTCCTGGCAAGAAAAGGGAGCAATTGTATCCACCACAAGGTGAAATGGTGAAACCGAGGGTGGCCAATGGGGGCCTTGGCCACCATAGATTAATCTTTGGTTATCGCACCACCCCAATCATTTGAGGAAACTATACTTTTATACAATCTAAAACTAGAAAGCATAGTTTCTTCAAATTATAGGGGTGGGTCATTACATCTATGGTGGTGGCCATCTTGTATTTTCACGTGGCTACCCCATTTTACAAAGAAAATTTGCTTACACCTAAATGCAGCTACAACTCAAAAAGGAAGTTGGTTTGCTGCTTGTTTTTCCCAAGTTATCCAGCTCAGAACATGCACGGACAGAAGAAAGGCATTTCCAGCACCTCCATTTTTGCTTTGTAATTGGGGACAAAAATAGAGGCAAGATATCGTGGGGTTTGCTTAGTGCACATTAAGACCATCCTTTTTTGGTGTGGTCTGTTTTGGGCAACACACAATATGTTCTGGTACCTTCATGGTTCCAACATTGGGCCCACTGTGACATCTATACACCTCATGTTGAAGCCATATGTATATTGAATATACATCCCTATCACTGGTCTTCATGTGGACTGAATTATGTCCAGACTGGACCATTCCTTCTAGGTTCTTTGACTTTTTGGTCAGTGAGTGTATTATGAGAGAATTCTTGTTGATTTTCAATAAATTTGTTTATAACACTGTTTTCTCAGGACTGTGAGCATGTGTAATTCACTCAGATCAGGGGTTTATAAGTTACACCTGGAAGCTGGAGGACAGCGCGAAACAAAAAATACATCCGTTTGTGTTGTCGGTAGGTAACTAATTCCATTATTGAAACTTATCACGTATAAGTAAATATTGCTGCATTTACAATCTAATTATTTTCTTACAGCGAAACCTACATTCAAATTTGGCAAAATAGACGATTTGATATTTTGTGAGACTTTAAGTCCTGTGCCAACAAACTTTACCTGGAGGTACTGAAATGAACGATATGATTATTTTCACAAATGCTCGGTAGCCTCTATAGTCCTGATTATTTAAGGTTTCTGCTCTTTATGTCACTGCAGCTATAAAAGCAACTCCACATGGGAATTGATTAAGGAGGACGCTGAACTGGACTCTGATGACTTCTGCAACAAGAAAATCACAAAGTACGTGGAACGAGACAAAGTGCTTGGAGACCGCTTGAAGTTTTGCTTGACACTCACAGGAAAGAATGTTGCACCAGGAATAGACAGGCTCTGCGACACATGGCATTTTATTTCTGAGTCACCTACAGTTCTACAGCTCGTCACAGGTAACATCAGTAGATTTAAAACCAGGTATGATTATTAAATCATACATAACAGACAGCTGCTATCATCAAATTGTTTTAGGTGGTTCAGCGTCTAACGACAACTTGGTATTGCTGTTGAAAGTCGGCAGTATCGTTTTGCTTCTGGCTTTGGGAGTTGTCATTGTGGCGCTGATGTATTATGTCAAAAAGAAGGTACATACGTCTCAGAAACAAGCTCAAAAATACACTCAAACACAGACTCAAACACAGACATGAAATCATCTGTGTTTCCAGCAGAAACCGCAGTATCAGCCTCAGCTTCAGATGATCCAGATGGTTGGACCTAATGACAATGACTACATCTACATCAACTTCAAAGACTTTGAGTATGACAAGAAATGGGAGTTTCCCAGAGAGAACCTGGAACTGGGTATGAGTCAAACCAGCTCAGACTAAAGACGTAGTGTATTAATCCGACAAAACACATTTTCTGAGCAAATGCAGCACAGATTTTCAGTGTTGAATAACTGCTGAAATGAGTTGAAGAAGCTGAAACTGAGTTTCTTAAAACTAAACGAAGCAATGCACAAGCTAAAAGGAGCAAAGGTCTTATCTAAAAGTAGCAAAATGATTGCTAAAAGAAAGAAGGACACTGATAGAAAGGAGCAAAAAGACAAGCTAAAAGTTAAAGAAGCAAACTTAGATTAAAAACAAAAAGTAGCTAAATGCTAGTTAACGATAAAAGTACCAAAAGGCTAGCTAAGAGCTAAAAGTATCAAAAGTCTAGCTCAAAACAAAAAGTAGCTAAATGCTAGTTAAAAATAAAAGTCCAAAAGGCTAGCTAAGAGCTAAAAGTATCCAAAAAATCTAGCTAAAAACAATAAGTAGCAGAATGCTTGTTACAGATAAAAGTATCAAAAGTGTAGCTAAAAACAGTAGCTAAATGCTAGTCAACGATAAAAGTACCAAAAGGCCAGCTAAGAGCTAAAAGTATCAAAAATCTAGCTAAAAACAAAAAGTAGCTAAATGCTAGTTAAAGATAAAAGTACCAAAAGGCTAGCTAAGAGCTAAAAGTATTGAAAATCTAGCTAAAAACAATAAGTAGCAGAATGCTTGTTAAAGATAAAAGTATCAAAAGGCTAGCTAAAAGCCGTAAAAAGCTCCCTAAAAACAAAACAAAAAGAAAAAAATGAAATAAATAAATAAATAAAAAGCATAAATAAAAATACAAAAAAGGGCAAGTATCTTGATGCAGATCTCAAAGAGCACAATGTGTTTAAAGGAATTAAAAATATTTTTGTGCATACGTAAACGTTTGCAAATCAATCTAATACAGAAATGAAAAAAAATGCACATATCTCCTGAATGAGCTAAATGTTTTGATTGATGAATGGCTAAATAACACAAAGTATGCAGAAGTTGTTAGGCTGCAAAAAAAAATAAATAGAAAAAAATAATGGAAAATAAAAAAGCTGAATGAACATATAGAGTAGATACAACTGGAGTGCCAGTTTGTATGTAGCTAAGGAATAAGCTACCAGATTACTCTTTATCAGATTATTCTGTATTTTGATTCAGTGTCCTTTCCTTGAGAGCTGATGCTCTTTATGCTCTTCAAATGATCACAGTATCATAATGCTCGTGGTGTTTGTTTCACAGGAAATGAACTGGGGTCTGGAGCTTTTGGCATGGTTGTCCATGCTACAGCTTATGGTATCAACAATCCTGGAGTCTCACAGCAGGTGGCCGTCAAGATGCTGAAAGGTCTGGGCATCGTTCTGTCAGCGTTGTTCTGTTAAACGTTGTTTCAGCTGCTAATCTCACGTTCACTCTGCAGAAAAGCACCAGTCCATGGAGAAGGAGGCACTCATGTCTGAACTCAAGATGCTGACTCACATTGGTCACCATGTCAACATTGTTAACCTCCTCGGTGCATGTACTGAAACAGGTACGCCCAGTGGTGCTTATCCACCTGATCATATCATAGCTGCAGAATAAAGAAAAGTTAAACACAGACACAATGTCATAAAGCCATACTAACCAAAGTATCGCTTTGTAGGACCCATATACTTGATTTTCCAGTACTGTCGTCATGGAGACCTGCTTAACTACCTGAAGAAGAACAGTGACCGCTATCACAAGTGTGTGACGGATGCTTTCAACATGGACCGATTCAGAAGTCTGTACCACAACATGCAGCCCAAGAAAAACTCCAGGTGGCAATAAAAGTGCACGAAGAAACCACAACACAGCAACCAGTCCATTAATATCACATTTATATAAATTTTTTTTCCTACGTTTCGATGCTGTTATGTTCTTATAATTCTGTTATTGAGGTTGCTGCAACATTTCAGTCATCTCTCGTTCATGTGTTCTCAGTGAGCAAATCACAGCAGTGGACCACTACGTTCCCATGCACAGCTCCACCACCAGAGGCCAGGAGGACATCGCCCTCCTCACCTTCAACTCCAATGACGTGGACAGCTTTGAAGGTAAGAAACACCAAATAAAACGAGGAGGAGTGAGGAATGGGCATTTCAAAATGTAAATTTCTCTCTGGTGTTTAAAGGCACTGAGATCTCTCTGAGCCTTACTGGTTGAACCTCTTCACAGACCCAGTAATCAGTGAGTCTGAGGATGATCAGACTGAAGACTTGCAGGCCCTCACCTTTGATGACCTCCTCAGTTTTGCTCTCCAAGTGGCCAAGGGCATGGAGTTTCTTTCCTCCAAGAATGTAAGAACCAATCTTGGTCCGTCAAACCCCAAACACAGTTTTGATAAAAGAGATCATCACTCTACAGATACTTAATCACTGAACCATTTAGGTGTCAGATGTCAAACATTTAAACTTTTAATACCTGTTTCTAGTGTATCCACCGGGACCTGGCAGCTCGAAATGTGTTGGTGACAAAAGGCAGGCTGGTGAAAATTGGTGACTTTGGTTTGGCCCGGGACATTGACAACGACTCCAACTATGTTGTGAGAGGAAATGTGCGTGACACATGCTAATACATTTAACATGAGTTCTAATTGTGTACATGGCGTTTATAACGCTTTATGTTTGCGATGTATCATATTTCAGGTGCGTTTGCCAGTTAAGTGGATGGCACCAGAGAGCATCTTTCAGGGAATATACACCATGAAGAGTGACGTCTGGGCTTATGGTATTCTGCTCTGGGAGATCTTCTCGCTTGGTATATTTCACAACAAATTACTGAAATAGCGCCTTTAAGCACATAACGGACAACTGTGTGATAATAAACATCAAGTGTTGCTCCCAGGTGTCACTCCATACCCAGGGATGAAGGTGGACCACACTTTCTATGCAATGATAGAGAGCGGATTTAAGATGGAGTGTCCCTATTACGCCAACAATTCTGTGTAAGTGTCATCAAATTGGATGCAAGAAATAGTCATAACGCATTGTGTTGTACTGATGGATTATGTTTATGTTGTGTAAGTTTCTTAGTTTCTTTATTCAATTTGTTTTGTAAAGACATTTATGGGCAGAAAGTTAAAAAAAAAAAAAAAATCCCCAAAGAGAATTGTATTGTATTGTGTCATATTATATTGCATCACATTGCATTGCATCATATTGTATTGTATCACATCACATTGTATTGCGTTGCATTGCATTGTATTGCATTGTATGGCATTGCACTGTATTGCATCGTATCACATTGTATCACATTGTATCGCATTGGATCGTATTGGATCGTATTGTGTCATATTGTATTGTATTGTATCGTATTGTATTGTATTGTTTTATATTATATCATATTAAAGTTAAACAAGCTAACATTAGTTTGTTTGGGTTTTTTTACTCTTACTGAATGTTGTGCTAAACAGTTTGTATCTTTTTTTTTTTTTGCCTTCAATCTTCAGGTATGATATAATATGCAAGTGTTGGGCCCTGAATCCCTCCGACCGCCCATCTTTCTCCAAGTTGGTGTCCTTCATGTGTGATCAGCTGACCGACAGAGAGGAGAAGGTACAGGCCTGCGCACTTCTGATAAATTCCACTTAAACCTCTTCTCCTCCACCCACTAGAAGCAGGCTGTATATACTAAAGTAGTATTGCTACAGATTTGTATTTTGTTGACAACTTTATGAATTTGCTGCTGATTTTTCAGCTCTACCACAACATGCTTGACCAGGATTCCAATGATTACCAGAATGCTGCAACCATTCTGGACATTTCCGCCATGATAAAACAAGGTGAAAACAAGACGCCAGTCATCAACGACTACTACAAAGTCAAGCTGCCTGCAGAACACAAAGATGATGTTTCCAACTCAAAGGTTGTGTTGGATGAGGAGCTGAAGCCATCTGATACAGAGTAATCACCCGTTTTAATAACAAAATATGTAAAGATCTATGTCAGCTTGTTGTTAAGATCTGTTTAATTGTGGTTTTGTGGAAAGGTTACGAGTAATTAATATCTTATCTAACGTAGACAGCACTTTAAACAACCTCATTTTGGAGAATGGTTCATGAGAACACCCTTTACTCCATCACTAATTACCATTCAGTGGTTATTTACATCAATTCTGTCACAATTTGCAAGTGCAAATACAAATACAGCATCAAACAGCTTGGCCTTACTCTGACTAGTCATTAGCTCATCAATCTGGTCAAAACTAAACTATTTTTATCAACTGAGAAGTAAGATGCTAATCGCTACTTGATTTAAATTAACCTTTCTACAGATGTTAAAGCTATCACTTAATATTTTTCTCTGTATAATAAAATAATGTGTTGGCTTTATATTATTTCATAAATATTATGAGCTTTTATTACATTTGCATTTTGTGTTGAATATGCTTCATTTAGCATTTATAAGTTGAAGATGTACAAAGTAAGAAGCCTTGTTTACACGAGTTTATATGAATTCATGCAGCTAAAATGGGGAAAAAATAGGTGTTATAGAGGAATCCTAAGTATTATTATGCTGTAAATTATGAGAAATAACTTAATAAGATAATAATAATAATAATAAACTTTATTTATATAGCACCTTCCAACAACGCCTCGCAAATATCAAAGTTTTGTAGAAAATAACCAAATTGTGAATTCAGATTTGATGTAGTATCATTCTAATAGCAATGCTTAAAATGACAAACATGCATTTATACATTTTTATTTTACTTTGTGGTATCCTAATGAAGCATTTTTCTGTATTTTATACTTCACAAGGAAGAAATGTTTGGTAATTTCACCCGTTGGTATTTTTGCAGTAAGTCCTATTAAAACCTGAGGACACTGAGCAGAACAAAGGAAAATATAGAAAGCCAAGTGAATATCCTCAGTAGATGAGCATCGCATCAAATCAGATATTCATCCAAAGATTTGTCTTGAAAAATGGGACACTCTATTAACGTACATAAGCTTTGACAAAATTTTAAAGATTGTGTAAATTATGTGTTGGTCAAGACAACTACTCATGGTGTCAGGATTTTCAGGGTATCAAAATGTGCTTTAGAAAAACAGGGGAAAACATGTGTTTATTTAAATTTGATCCAAAGTTGACTTATTTCCTGATTTGATGTGATGTGTCACAAATCTGATTGTCATGTCTTTCAGAAATATAAAACAGTAAAGGTCACTGAAGTCTTTGAATCAATCCACCTTTTTTATGTATATGGAAACTTCATTTCTTTTCAAAAAAAGTCACAATAAAAGTACTGTATATAATTTTAATTTGAGTATTTTCCTTTTTCTTTTATTTTAAACACTTTACACTTCATTTATTTGCCCTACATCAATATCAGTTTATTTTATCTGGAATAGTGATGGAGTGAACTCTTTCAAACTGCATCTTTTGTTCAGAACCTTTTCTCTGCTTGATTTGATAGTTTTTAATCTCTGGACATATTAAATCTCTGGACATATTAAACAAAAACAAAAAAAAAACATTTCATTTGTGCAAACAAAACTGTGAACGTTGTGCCTTGATAAAAATAAAAATGTGTCTCTAAACATTGAATGTGGCTGCATCTAGTATCAAATAGAGGTTTAATCAGCTTCTAATGACAATAACTTAAGTAGATGGAGGTGACTTTCAAATATTAGTTTATTTTGTGGTATAAACACCATAGATCATTGAGTTTTAACCATTTATTTCAAAAGTCATGCCAAGCAACATCCCAGGGGTTAGACCGCTCTAATCAAGAGAAGCTGTGCAGTTTATTTATATATGTAGCATATGGTATAGTAACATTCTCTATCTTAAGGATGCCAGCAGATTGCATTTTAGTTTGTAGCCAGGTCTCTGTTGTAAATGAGTCCTTGAGACTCAGTGAGATTAACCTGCCTAAATAAAGGTTGAATGAAAAAATAATGCGTAACTTTTACATACTTTGAGCTCATTTCCTTTTTTTATTTTTTATTTTATA
>JARVGS010000761.1:19962564-19984004 GCA_031762315.1 Hypsolebias antenori | reverse complement strand
ATGGCTGCCTCAGAGGAGTCGACTGGAGAGAGGGTGGGTCCCAGAAACCATCTTCATCACCAGCAAACGGGTTGGTCCACTATGCGAGTGTACTTCTTGTGGGACTCAGTTTGTTTGTGGCTCCTCGCATTGATGAAGAACGAAACGTCTCAACAGCAACAACAAAAAGAAAACCATCCAGACGACCTGCTTGAACTTTGTTGGATTAATATCTTCTCTCTTTGAACGACCTCAGTTTGGAGAATTGGTTAAAATCAGACAGGGCTTATGAACTAACGACTAATCGGAGCGCGGCTAAGACCAAAGTTAATTGCTGCGGTCTTAAAATCACCTAAAACAAATTTCAAGTGATAATACTGAACTGTTTTTTTTGTAAACAGAAGATCAAAGTATTATCTACAGCTGGTAAGATATTTACAACCTTTCCGCAGAACCTCACTTTAAAAATTGAAGTATTTTAAGTTGGAGGAAGCTAAATGGGACTAGAAGAAACTAAACAGTTTCTCCATGGAGGTAATCACTCAGGCTTTTGTTTTCCTTTATGGTGCCTCTCTAACTCGTGTCATTTGGTTGGTGCACTTTTAGTTTTAGAGATGTGCAAAGGAAGTGGATGAGCTATTATAGGATTTATAAAGGAATACAGTGAGGTTTATTTCAGCTGTCCAGAAACCTGGAGGATTATTATTTATATATGTAGATCTTACCAAACGGACACACAAAGCTACGTACAGTTTTCAGTTGAGCCAGAAAATTTGAAAAAAAAAAAGTAAAAAATATATAGTTCTCAAAGAGAAATTGTCTACAATTCATATTGGCATGTTAGATATACAAAATGTTGAGTATTGGAACATCCAAGAAAATTGTTGCATCTCTAATATATACATTTGTAGACATCTTCATACTTCTGGCCTTGGGATTTTGAAAGCCAAAGCTGTTTTCCAGAAGATTCCGTGGCTTCAGATTGACGTAATCCAGCTTCTTCTCTCTGCTGACGTTCTGTGAAGCTCTTCGACTTCACATTACTCAAAATGGATTCATTCCATGTTCACCGCTAAACTTCCACAAAACCGAATTGAACTTTTAGTCAACGATACTTTGATTTTAGCTCGTCTACGTTCAGAACATGGAAAGCTAGCGTTCTCATAAAAAACAGAAAATGACAAAACAGCCTTATGTGACTACATGTGCCTTGAAATTTGTTCTCTGCCTTTTTTTTTATTAACCTTATGAAACTGAATGGACCAAACAGTCATACATGCATGGACCCGCATTAATACAAACAGAACCCATGCACCTAAAAACATACAGCAGAGCGATGTATTTAAAATAACTCCATGAACTTTGTTTAAATATATTTTAAAGGCTTTCTGTTTAAGTTTTTCTCTCAGTTTGCACTGAAGCACATTTATGCATTTGATAGTACAAAAGTTCTGCAAGATCTGTGTATGTACAGTGTAAACCAAAATCTAAATAACTTGAATTTTTTTTTTTTTTTCTTGTAAAAGAACGGCATCCTTTCCTTGGCTGCTATTTGTTTACTGCATTTGGGTTTTGTAAAAGTGTCTTTTTCAAAGAGGACACTTCTCTTGCTGGTAGAAATAACCATCGGTCATGTCGTCTTTGTGTATTTGTACTCGCTATACCAGTTTGAGAGTGAATATTGTAAGTTTTTCTTACTTCCTTAAAATAGATGGATATATAAATATATATTTGTAATTTCTATTTTACTGTTAGATTGACCAATGCTGCCATTTGGCCTTTTGTTTTCCTAAAGAACTCCAGAAACATGTACTAGTACTGTTTTGTACTAGGTAATCTAGAGATTTGTAATAATAAAACGGTAGTGGGGCGTTGAAAGGATTCTGAATGTTATGACTTCATTGCGAAAAATAAAACTCTGTAACTTGGTCTAGATTTTTATTCTTGATTTTTGTACATTGTCAAAGATGAAAACTGATCTTGTTTTTGCTCTTTGTGTGTGCGCGCATGTGTATGTGTGCTGGGGCGGTATTTAATTAGCGTTAGCAAATCATTAGCATTAGCAATTTTTTTTTTTAAACTTTATTCATTTTATATTTAAAACACTACAAAAATGTTTAAAAGAAAACCATTATACATATAATGTGAAAAAAAACAAAATGAAAGGTGGCAGAATGAAGAAAAAAATCTTATATCTGCCCCTTTAAAAAAAAAAAAAAAATTCAAACAATCAGTTTAAACAATAATCATCTATGAGTAATCGAACAAAAAGAGTAGCTCGTCGCAGATCTAAAAATTTCTATTACAATTAACATTTAAACTGGAAAATTTTAATACAGGTAGTACTCGACTTACGAACGGGTTCCGTACCTACAAACCGTTCATAACTCAATTTTAACGTAAGTCGGAACTCATTATACTGCGCCGCAATCCTGTTCGTAAGTCCGGATTTTTGCCATAAGTCAAGGAAATACATGTAAAATGTATGTTAACTCTGTGCCGCACACCCGTTCCTAAGTCCGAGTTGCCTTAAGTCGAGGACTACCTGTATTTTGTTAACAATTTAGTTTTAATCATTTTCTTAAACACAAGTGTTGATTTTGCATTTTTAAGATCATTTCCCAAACCGTTCCACAATTCAACTCCCTGTATGGAAATAGATCGTCCCTTTAAACTAGTTTTGTACTGAGGTTTTGCAAAAATCTCAGTACCCTTTAGACTGTAACAGCTCAGTCTTTTAACAAAATGCATTTGAACGTTTAAAGGCAGTGCATTATTATGAGCTTTATACATTACCAAATAAACACCGTAGTCAACCAAATCATAAAACGTCAATTAGGCAGAAAGAAGCAGAATGTGGAAATTATTTGAAAAAAGCTGAAATTTTGCACACAAAAACAGCTGAAAAGTATCTAAATAGCAGAAAGACGCTTAAATTACCAGAAGGAAGTGGCGAGAGAGCACATGTTTGCTGAATTAAGCTGAAAATGTTGAAATCAGTGCAAAAAATGTGGAATTAGCTGAAAATACTAAAATTAGCATAAAATCAGCTAAATGGTAGCTGAAATGGCAAAAAAAGCTGAAACCTGCGTAAATAAGTTGAAAAGACAAGTTGAAATTAGCAAAAATAAATTAAAGTGCAAAAATGCTCTAGATAGCAGAAAGAATCTGAAAAGAGAACAAAACAGCTGAAAGTAGCTGAAAAAATGTTTAAATTTGCACAAGCTTATAGAAGCTGAACCAGAACAAAATGTGAAAGGAGCAGTAAAAGGTTGTAAACAGATTTAAAGATGTGAAGGATGTAAAATGAGCTCAGTTCATTTTCTATGATTAAAACAATGGCAGAAAAGGCTAAACATTTTAAAAAGCTAAAGTTGCACCAATACCAAAAGTCATAGCAGGATTGTCCTGAACGAGATGAACGTTTTGATTTAGGACTTGTTGAAATAGCACAAAAATTATGGAACGAGAACGATGCTGAAAAACAAACGGATGAATTTAGAAGTGTATAGGATGACAATGGTGTGAATGCTTGATAAGCGTTCACTCACACAATTGCAACACTTGTCACCTGTTGGATGTAACTTATGGTTGGCGGGTGTCACCACATTGATCCTTTGAGTCCGTTTATGTCTGGTTTTATTTTCAACCTTCAGCGACATTGAACCTGGCTTTCTTTGTGCGTCAGATGGACTAACAAACTGACACCTGTTGCTTGGTGAAAGGTGTCCTGGGACTCGTAGTCAGCAGACGAGCGTGGACGGGCCAAGATGTGAGAGCGGCGACGAGCGAGCCATGGTGACCAGCCCCCCCACATCCCCTCATACCCCACAAACAGACCTGAGGGACCGAACGCCCTCGCCGAGCCCCGGACCTACTAACGCCAACGGATCTGCGTGGACGGATGACGCCGGCCTCGACAACCCCGCCTTTGAGGAAAGCACTGAAGAAGACGGTGAGTCGATCCTCTGGGTTGGCAGGAAGCATCGGTGAAGGTAGATTTTGGGGTAAAGTTTGTATTTTTCCGCCTCTAGGTGTGGTGGGGTTGGAGCGCGTGGTCCCCAGGGTGAAGCGGCCCCTCAGTAACCCTTGCATCCATCTTCTCCGCTCTGTCAGCTCCACCTCCTCTGGCTGGGACTGTCCTGAATCTCCGCCTCTGTCTGCTGAGGAAGGTACAACAACCCTCCCTGAAAAAAAATCCAGATCATAAATTCAAACAGCCATCTTTGGCGCCTTGTACCCATTCATGTGACTGGTTGGTCCGTTAGGCTGTGTGAAGCTGCCCTCCCTTCCTGAGGGGGAAATAACCACCATTGAGGTGCACCGCTCCAATCCGTACGTCGAGCTGGGTATCAGCGTTGTCGGTGGGAATGAGACGCCGCTCATCAACATAGTGATTCAGGAAGTGTACCGAGACGGGGTCATCGCACGCGACGGGAGGCTGCTGGCTGGAGATCAGATCCTACAGGTGGGAAAACTGTTCCTGCTCATGATTTACCACATATACAAGTAATTATTTTAACATATATACCGTATTTTTCAGACTATTAGACACTTGAAAGCCTTTAATCTTCTCAAAAAATCGACAGTGAGCCTGAAAATCTTCTAGTTTACTGACCTTGAACTAATTTTATGTGGTTATTGTGAATGAGTTGAATAAAGTTTGACTTATCTGTTTTGTTTTGCTTAATGCGCCTTATAGCTCAAAAAATACAGTATGTGTGAATTGTTCTTCAGGCCTCCCACCCCCATTGCTGAGCTTTACATTTAGATTCCATTCAATTCTATTCTATTCAAACAGGTCTCTCTTGTAAATGAGCCCTCGTGACTCAATGAGACTAACCTGTATAATTAAGAATTAGAGATGCATCAAATTGGTTAACGCTCACAAATCCCCAAAATGTTTCCGGACAGTTGAAGCACATATGAAGTGGCTCATTCGCAGTATCAGGCGTTTAATGTGGAAGTTTTTAACTCATCTTAATATTTCATGCCTCTTTCAACCCTTTTCTTTGCAGTTGCCAATAATTAATGTTGCTCTAATAAATGTTTTTCTTCTACAACAAAGGTCATGTGCCCTCGTCCTCTGACTCAGTTCAGCTTCATTTAATCTGCTTTTAGGGTGCATCACCTTAAGTATTTATGTTTAACTTTACTATTTTTAGATCAGTAACAGCAACCAAATGTTTCTTTTTAGCAAAAAAAGTGATAAACTATTAATCTGTTATAAAAAAAATAAAAAAACACAACTCAAAAACCAGCTGAAGACAAAGCTAAAATAGGTTGTTGATTATTTAGGAGCTGCTGTTCGGGTTCACAGTTTAAACAATTACAGAACAGAGAAAAGTTTATTTTTTTGTGCTTTTTCCAGACTGAACTTTCCTTTGATGCTTTTCTTACAAGGTGAACAACGTGGATATCAGTAATGTGCCACACGGTTTCGCCCGCTCCACCCTGTTGCGGCCCTGCACCACCCTGCAGCTGACCGTGCTCCGGGAGCGTCGCTGTGCCTCTCGGGCGCCTCCCTCCTCCTCCTCCTCCTCCTCCACCCCGGCTGTCCCCCACGCACCTTGCTCCACGCCCGAGGGGACCCCGTCCAGCCCCGCCACGCTGAGGATCACGCTCCACAAGCGAGACTCTGCGGAGCAGCTCGGCATCAAGCTGGTGCGGCGGACGGACGAGTCAGGAGTGTTTGTGTTGGATCTGCTGGACGGAGGCCTGGCAGCGAAGGACGGCCGACTGAGGAGCAACGACCGGGTGCTGGCAGTCAACGAGCAGGACCTTCGACACGGCACCCCCGAGCAGGCTGCTCAGATCATACAGGTACCGTTCTGGGCCCATTCTCACAACATGTTGCCACGTTACACTTCTCTTTAGAACACTGTTCCTCTACAGGCCAGCGGAGAGCGAGTCCACCTGCTTATTGGTCGACCCACGAAGCCAACTCCACCTCCACCTCCAAAATCCAGCTCAACCAGAGATCTTTACTGCCCTGAACACTTCCTGCCTAATCACAGCTCCACTCCGAGTCCTGTACCCGTCCACCTGTCCCGCACCAGTACACACAGAGTGAGTGCCTTTTCATGTGAAGGACGTGGATTGTGATAAAGTAAAATTAATATTTTATTTTCTTATTACTTTATAATGTTAAATCTGAAGTGGGACGAGACATGAGCCTTGCGGTACGCCTGTCTGGATTTTGTTTTTATCACCCTGTTCACAACCTATCGTTTAAATAGTGCTTGTTTCATGATACACTCCAAGGATCTGTCACAGTGTGTGACATGCAAGGAGAAACACATCACTGTGAAGAAGGAGTCCCACGAGTCCCTGGGGATGACTGTGGCCGGGGGGCGGGGGAGTAAGAGCGGCGAGCTTCCAATCTTCGTCACAAGCGTCCAACCCCACGGCTGCTTGTCGAGGGACGGACGGATCAAAAGAGGTGAGCGCCGTTCCTTAAACCCATAACAGGACTAGCTGAGCATTGTGTCAGAAACCTCCTGCTTCCTCCGTCAGGTGACGTCCTGCTGAGCATCAACAGTCAGGACCTGACCTACCTGAGCCACAGCGAGGCCGTAGGCACGCTGAAGGCCAGCGCCGCTTCGCCTTCGGTCCAGCTGCGAGTGCTGGAGGTCAGCATGGTGGAGGAGCACGACCACGACGAGCTGCTGCCCCACACTCACGACAGCGACTTTGACGCCAACTGGTCCCCCTCGTGGGTCATGTGGCTGGGCCTGCCCAGGTGAGGTTTGCTTTGACGTAGACGTTCATAGACCTTAGCGGTTGCCAGCGTTTTCTCTCCACTCTTGTCGCGCAGCTACCTTCACAGCAGTCATGAGATCATGCTGCGGAGGAGCCACCCAGGCAGCTGGGGCTTCAGCATCGTCGGGGGATACGAGGAAAGTCACGGCAACCAGGCGTTTTTTATCAAAACCATCGTCCTCGGCACGCCTGCGTACTACGACGGCCACCTCAAGTGAGTGATCGGCTCTTCGCGACGTTCTGCAAATTAAATATGATCTCTAATTTATGCAAAATGTGCAATTTAAAAATTTCATTTGAACAGCATTATTTCCTGAGGAATTCAATAGATTTTGGGATATTCTGTATTGTTCTTTGCCAATTTCAAGGTAGACCCTCATTGTTGTCAAAAACTGTGAAAAAAGACAAGAGTCATTTTTGATTTTTAGAGTTTTCTGCAGTCTTGTGTTTTAGGAGTTTAATTTTTTTTTTAATAATTTATTCATTTTACATAAAAACAAGATAAAGAATAAAACATAACATAAACTTATGAAAGCAAAATAACATAAAATGAAAGGTGGCAGAAAGAACAAGTTTCTTATTGTCTGCCTCTTTTTAAAAAAAACAGAACAATTTCAAACAATTCAAACAAACATTCTTCAAGAAATATTAGATCATTTGAGTAACGTTTTGATCATAAATTACTAGTACATTTAATGCTAGATATAAAGCTTTAGTGTTTTGATTTGATAACTTTTTTTGAATTCAATCACAGTTAATATATTTGACATCTTCCAAAACATTCCAAAAATTCAGACTTTTGGAAGCAGTGAGCAAAGCACAGTTTCTGTACTTTGTCTTGCATTCATGTAAGGAATCAATTTCATAATTTAGATTTAAGATTTTATTAAATCCATGAGATCCGGAAGAGTTTTGCATTTTGGAGGTGTTAATTTCACCAATGGTCTTATTAAAATCCTAAAACGCCCCGCTGACCCATCACTCCGTGTCCTTTTAGGTGTGGCGACATGATTGTGGCGGTTAACGGCCTGTCGACAGCAGGGATGAGCCACTCGGCGCTGGTTCCTATGCTGAAGGAGCAGCGCAGCCGGGTGGCCCTTACTGTGGTCTCCTGGCCCGGCAGTCTGGTATAACCAGGACAAAAATCATCAGGCGCGCCCTGCTCAGTCCAACCAGAGTGTTCTATATGTGGAACAACCTTGACCAAAGTGAATTGGTACATGTTACTGTACATCGCTCCATATCGGGCTTAATCCAGGACCAAAAGCATTCAGAAATGTAGACCCAGCAGGACCAAGCCTGAGGAACTGATCCAGATCGTGCCACGTCACTCGACAGACTGCACTCACATGATGCACTGCTGTGTTCATATGGTCATGTTGTCTTTGCTCCCGCTGGGAGAACGGTACTGCAACTGCTAAGCGAGTCGTGCTGTAATCACCTCACCGAGCAGTTGTAGAATCCAGGGTTGTGTTCAGACGGAGACGTCGCCGCAGGTGGGTGGGAAAAAAAATAACAGTCTAAACCTTTATACAGGTATAAATCACTTTAATCCAGATGTTCTGCTGCAACGTGTCCATTTGAATATGCCTCAGGCCTTATTCGAAACCTGCCGCATCCTGAGGGGCTAATCGGCCCTCAGATATCACCATGGCAACCAGCTGCCCCATCAGCTGGTCTTTTATACATGTGTGAATGTGTTTTCTGTAATAAACATTTCCTTTTAAGGATAAACGTCTCCTTTTTTCCAAGCGGTGTTGAAAGTGTTTTAAAGGGTGGAGGAAACAAAACACACAAGTTCTGGCATATTTAAAAAAAAAAAATAAAAAAAAAAAGCTTTAAAGTGACTTCTTTTTGAAGATGCATCATTTTCTTCAGGCAGATCAGAATAAGCAGATCGTGAGATTATGTTCGTACGGTCGTCCAAAAGATTGCTGCTGCTACTGGAGCGCAGCCCCTTATCCTTTTTCAGAATACTTTTTTTGATAGAAAAAGGGTAAAAAGCCATGATAGGATAGTGGCATTACAAAAAAATGATTTCTTCACTCCTTACCCTATCAGGACACGATTTAAGACATGAAAAAACTCTGACAGCCAGCAAATTTATAAACACGTTACATATGCATTTAGCAGCACGACGGTAAGATTTGTAAGCATTTCCAAATAGACCATAGTCCTGATAAGAAGTTTGTCAGCTGGCACTGTTCTAATAGGCCTTAGAAGTTCTCGGTGGGGGGTTTGCGATAGACAAAGCTTTTCCTTAGTTTACACATATCCCGGCCTGTGTCCGAGGTGAACCGGGGGAATCACATTCAGATAAGCCACGATTGTTGATTTTTTTTCAGGCACACTTTTTTCAGGCACACTTTTTTTTCTTGTCAGCCTTGAGTCTTATTGGTACTTTCAAGATCCAGAATGGCCATATTTGTGGGCATTCCACTGGTCTGTGCTTATGAGCCTCCTCCAAGGTTGTCTCCAACATACTGGTGAGTCCCAGAAACTGCAGGTGGCCTGGAATTCTCACAAATCACTTCCATCTCGTGGTTTAGCTCATAAATCAGCTAATTTTGAGGACTCAAAGCACAAACCAAACCTTCCCACAGACTTGACAGTTTTGCCATGGCCAACACTGCTGCCGCCGCCTTCTTCAACAGCCAATAATATAAGATTTGACAATGCCAAACAGCAGAAACCCTGCTATCATGAATTAATTACAGTATATAAACATCTTCGGCATCCTCCTGAGACAAAATAGACACATCAGCTCCCAAACTCCCCACAGATTCATGACGTATCCTGCTGCATGAGCCTCAGCAGGGCATGGGGGCTCTCCAGGACTCTGTTGCTTTGTTGAAAAGATTTTGTTGATTGCGTTGAAAGTCCAGCTGACCAGATCCATGACAGTAGTTTTCATTTCGGAAGATGTGTAACGAACTGCAATAGAGCAAAAAAATTAAAATAAAAGGAGAGAAAAGGCATCCATGTTGCACAAGCGCAAGTGAGGAAATATAACTGAGATATTAGTATAATATATTATTGCAATTTGATTCAAACTTAATACAGTAAACTAATTTTAAAAATATATATATAAAAAATATATATACACCACTCACAATCTTGTTTTTCTACACATTCAGGCACAGGGTAGCGAACTAAACCCACTTTGGACAATCCTGAATGTTTAAGAGCATTTTAAAAAGATGTCAATTTAGGTTTCTGAGAGAAAAGTAGAACTTATTTTCAAAGATTTAAAAGGAAAAGAGCTCGGAAGTACACTCCAAGACCAAGTGTACAGCGTCATTAAATTGGAAACGTTGATAGTATAGAGTTTTAATGAGGTTTGTGTCACCAAAAAGCACAGATATTGAATTGTGTTAAACAGCCTGACAGGTGAGGCAGCCTCAAGACTTATCCTTTAAAGTTGTATTCTGCAGCTTCACAGTGAGATTGTTGGTTTCTTCTTCATTAGCTGCAGCTGACTGTGTGACCCTTTGATTCTTTTTAGGATGTTTCTGGAAGGAAAGCAGAGTATCATTCACATAAGTGACTAGATTAAATGTAAGAAGCTCAAGGGCGAAACTTTTACCTTTTTCTTTGCTGGGTTATGCACCTTACTGTGTCGCCACAGGGTCTCCTTAAAAAAAAAAAAAAAAATTGGCACCAGTTAAACACCCAAAATCTGATCAAGCTACATCTAATGTTTTGCATAAATTTGCTATCCAAAACCCTTTAAAATGAATAAAAAAGTGAAAAATTTTAGAATCATTTTCACACAAATAACAAGTAGAACCACGCACACACCAATTATAACTTACCGTATTTTTCGGACTATAAGGCACACCAGATTATAAGGGTCACTGTGGATTTTTGAGAGACTTAAAGGATTTTAAGTGCTCCCTATAGTCCAAAAATATGGTAACCTTAAACAAAAGGTGAAAGGACACCAAGTTTAAGCAGTTTTGCATTTTCCTAACCTGTGCATGTGTGCGTCTGTTAGCAAAATCTCATGAACCAGAGGACAGATCTGAATGAAACTTGCAGAATCATCACCGGATGCCCCGCTACAACTTTTGGAGTCGCCCTATTCAAGATGGCCGCCACAGACAAGCCAACAAAACTTGTCAATTTTACAGAGGCTGAGCAAAAATGTGATGCAGTCGCTAAGCGTCATGATTGCCATCAAGTCTTAAGAGATTTAACATTATGCTTAATATCAATTTTAAAGTTTTACCAAAACGTCTATAACTCCATATAGCATAAAGTGATTGTTCAAATTTCTGGCATGAAAGGCAGCTAGATCTTTAACGTCATATTTACGTGATCACGTAAACGCTTCAGAATTTAGATACAGGAGTTATTAGTCTTAAACTTAAGTTTAGTATTTGTTGTGGAAAATCAAAAGGTTTACCATTTAATTCATGCTGTGAAATGCAGTTATAGTCCAAATTTTGTTGCTCATTAAATAGAATGTGTAATCTCGGCCTGTACATGTTAACAGGAAACTACTTGGAAACAAAGTTAAGAGAGATTATTTACAGTTTTTAGTGAATCAGTTTGCCGATACCTTCACAGCAAAGCTCTTCCCACAGCCAGGACAGGCACAGCTGAAAGGTTTCTGCCCCTCATGGTCTCCCACTTCATGGTCCTTCAGTCTGAAGAGGCGACTGAACTTCTTATCACAGCCTGCTCTGGTGCACGAGTAGTACTTTTTCTCCCGAGAACTCGCACCCGTCTTGGCTGAGAAGAAAATTGTTGGGAAGTTATTAAAAAGAGACTTCTCACTGGTGCAGAAAACAAAAAATAAAAAAGTAAAAACGTACCTTTATGTTCTTCTCTGTGCTTCAGATATTCTGACCACGTTTTTGCACAGAATGGACACAGCTCAGAGTCGCAGCAGGGGTAACCTGCAGGACCAAAAGTAGGGTTTTTAATCTGAATATTTGTATACACACACAAAACATAGCTGGATATTTGCATGGACTAACCTTCATGCACTCTCTCATGATGTTTCAGTTTTCCTCGTGTGGGAAATTCTTTTGTACAGCCATTAAAAGTACAACTATATCCAAAAGAACAAAGGTTTGTAATGCTAAAATAAGCCAATATTTCTTATTTTTTAACCATTATCTGCAGTGCATAGACTCACCGAAAAGGCAGAGGATCTCCATGTTCAAACTTGTGAGCTTTTAATTTGTTTCTCTTGTTGAAATCCTTCTCGCACCCCTCACGATCACACTAGTAAAAAGCACCTCGCAACTTTTATTTCAAATTCAATGAACAATAAATAAAAGCAAAAAGAGGGTTTGCTTTACCCGATATCGCTTTTCCTGGTGCTGGTGGACTCGCGCCAGGTGGTTGGAGGTGACGAAGGCCTCGGAGCATCCTTCAGTCACACATCTGAGCAGCAGAGAAGTTTTTTGAGCCACTCGTGAAGTTTATTCTCTAAATAACTTTGAAAATTAACATGGCTTACTTGTGCGGCTTCTCACCACTGTGGCTCAGCTCATGGCTGGTGAGCTGGTAGAGAGTGCAGAAGCTCTTGTCACAGTTCCTACAGGAGAACGGTCTCTAGTGGAAACATCACCGAATCAGTGACTCAGTTTAACACGTTCATGCGTTCACTTCGTTTGCTGCTTACCACGCCCGTGTGTTTGCACAAATGAGCTTCCAGCCGCCATGATTCACTGAATGCAGCTTTGCAATCCAGAAAAGTGCAAATATAATTGTGCAACTTCTCCATCTTTGAGACCAGATGTAAAGGAGGCAGGACATTCAATGACCCACAAACACCCCACTCACCTGAGCTTCATTTATCTTATTGGAACGTACCATTAAAAATGGGGGAGCCCAATTTAAACTAAAAATTAGCTTTTTTAATATTTTTAATTGATTATGCCATGATCAGATCTCATAGATGACATAGTTAGCAGGAAAACAGATTTTAGCCTCTAAATTAAATGATTTAACTGATTTTTCAAACATCCAGAAATGATTCTTCCACATTCATTGATGCACGCTTTTAAAATACTCACTTCTCATCTGCTGATTTTTGTTGTGGACTGGCAGGAAGAAAGGCGACTGAGTGTCTGCATCCATCCGAGTTTACCACCCTAATCCTAATCTTATCGCTCCCCTCATAATTCTCTTTGATAGGTGGGATTTATTGTTTGCAGAAACTGGAGAGATCCTGTCTAGACCACAAACCGGAAACTAAACCTCAAAGCTGAAGTTTGTTATAATCAAAAAGGACTTATGATATAATGAGAGTATTTAATGTTTATGTGTTAACACAATGTGGGTCAAGAATAAACTTTTGATACAGATTCTCCAACATTATCAAGCAAAATGTGTGTTTTATGGTCAGTTTAGGTACTTTTAAAGTTTTTCTATTTTAACTTTTTTTTTCCTCATTTTAAGTTGTTTTCTAAATTTGTCCAGTCTATCTTTGTTTTTATGTTATTTTGATTCACTTTTAATTAATTGCATTAATTAGTAGCATTCATTATTCTTTTTTGCATTTGTTTCATGTAAAGTTGAGTATTTATTATTTTTGTGTCATTTTAAAGAAATATTTCAACAGTTTGTTGATGTTTTATGTAACTTGCGCTTATTTGGATCGACTTTGTGTCCCTTACAGTTAGTTTGAGTCCAGTTTTGGTTGTTTTGTCAATCAAGCTTTATTAATAAAGCACTTTTCATACAACAAAGAGCAAGACAATGGACATAAGAGATACATTTTGGAATTACACAATAAAACAAATATATTTCCAAGTGAGCATGCATCAGGACACATGTCCAAGTGCTGAAAACGTACAAAAACCAAGTATGCAGAGTCGAATTTTGCTTCCCACACTGGAACGTCTGCACCAAAACAAGTTCCTTCATCTGTGTGACATCACAATAAAGTTTTCTTTTACTTTGAAAATGCTCTGTCTTTTAAAAAAGTCACCGGCAATCAAACGTCGTTATCTGCTTGTGCAAACGTTGCAGATCGTCCTGTGTGCTCGCGCCGTGATCTCACGTGAAACCTTTGACAGACTTTAGTGAATGAGGCCCATTGAGAGCCTGCTGGGTGTCACCTCGGTGGCCTCCTCCCACGCTTCAGGTAAGGCTGGAGCAGTTGGCGCCGTTATCATCCTCTCATCCGGCGCCCATACCACTACCACACCTCCGCCAGCGCGGTCAGGGACAGGATCAATACAGCTGGCCCAATGTCCACATATATGGCCGTGCCTCCACGGGGCTGCGTCTGATAACCAACACCGCCCGTCACACACACTGATACAGCCATTTGTGGGATTTCCTTGTGCCTTTTGTTTGACCTTTAAACCAAACATGTCACACCTACACTTGCATCGCAGCCACACACGGGACTCTCGTGTTTGGTTGTTTGAAGAAAAGGTGAGGAACTTGGGAGCAAGATGAAGAAATCAGGAGGTTCAAAGGTCCCTATGGAAACCAAAAACGTGCATTTTCTGTGATCTCTTACTGATTGTGCAGTTTTTGTTTAACTAAAAGAAAAATTAGTTGTATTTGTGGTCCTAAACAAACAGCGATTAAAAACAATTAGAAATAAACAGCTGTTTTGTTCACTTCTGAGGTAAACGTCCAAAAACTGTTTTTAGTTGCTTAAATTTTAGTCACTTTAGTTTGCCACCCCAACTTAAAAAAGCCAAGATACAATTTTAGTCGTCAGATATCCAACATCTTTTCTTGGTTGCAGGTTCATCAACAACAGTCTGATCAGTCTCTTTGACGTCCTGTGTTGCTCTTTCCACATCAAAATCAAAGATTACTGAAAAAATCCTAACTTTGCACCTAGAAAAATAATAAAAAATAAACATTTTTCTAGCTTAAAAGCTAGCAAACTATGAGAAACTGCACTAAATGATTTTTTTTAAAGCAAAAAGAGAAGCAGTAAAATATTTATTTAAAATATCATCTTGGGGGTGGTGGGGCAGATATGTTCTCAAAGGCCAGATTAGGCCCATGAGCCGTCAGTTTGATACATATGCTTTTAAATAGTAGCTAGGATTGAACCCCAATACGTTCTGAGCACAATTTGCACAAGTACATGTTAGCAAAGTATCTCACAAACCACTGAACAGTATTGATCAGGAAATATTTCTAGTCAACACAATTCAAGATGGACACCAGTTTCACTAAATAGTGGCTACAACTGCAGCATTCCTTCACACAAAATGATCTTAAAGTTTAAAACTGAAAAAATAAAGCTAAGCTTTGACTTTTTAAACTATGTTTTGTTATGCGAGTCGTTCCTGGCCAGAGAGAGACTATAAAGGGCCGCATTTGGCCCTCGGGCCACATGTTGCCCATGTGTGGTTTGCAGCCTAATCTACTTCCTGTTATGAATATTTATAATAGCTGGTTGTGAAATGTTCCTCTCATTCATTTCCAGTCAGGTGAGAAGACGGGCAAATGTGAAACCTCATGTGCAACCACACACTGCGGTGTGTGTCCACCTCTAATGGCCCACTGTTTGCATGTGTGTGTGTCGTTAATGTGTAACAGCGCGGGTCGATACAGCTGCTCCGAGCTGACACACTCAATCCGTGTGTCAAACTGGTGTGATTAAGGAGTTCATAGTGCTCAGCAGCTTTTTATCCGCAGGTTCAGGCCTTCCATCGTTTAGCTGTTTCAATCAGTAACTTTCATGAGTCGGACTAAATGTGAGCACAAAGGCCCTACTGTGGATGAATCTTTGATTTAAACGTTAAAAAAGTGGGTTTTTTAATTAAAAGACGAGGTTTCCCAAATATTAGTGTGAACTGTGAGAAAATGTTAAGAATTTGTAGATAAGGTTTCATTTATCTAATAATCCCAGAGCCCACCGATCAATACTAAGGGCTTTGGCTGCCAACCTGCTCATTGATTGATTGCGTTTTGTTTTTCCATCTGCCTTTCCTGGTTTTATCTCTCCGGGTTGTTGGACACTTATTACTCCGCCCTGATAAGGCCGGTGTCTGAATCCCCCTGACCTCAGGCCAGAGGGGTTATGGAGGTGCAGAATGTCGACGTCTGCAGGTTTACATAAAGTGGCTGCTGCTATTTATGAGGAAAACATCAATATTTATCTTTTTGACGCAAATTTTTCCCTTGAGTTTCAGAAAATCATGAGAAATGAATAAAATGGACATATTTAGAAATGAAATGTTACTTTTCTCCTTGTGCACTTGCTAGTCTTCTCCTTCCTGAGCTCTTATCTCAGCAAACTGGTCCTAATTTGTGTAAATATTAGGCAAAGCACTGAGATGTGATGAGATAACCTATTTGTCACATAACCAGCCAGCCATTCAGCCTTTACTGATTAAAGTGCACACATTGAAGTCTTCACACAGCACAAAACACAGGGAAGACCTCTCACAGCAGGTCAAATAATCAAAAAGTTTGAAATTGGTCAGACTGAACAAAACCACATTTCAATACGGCATTTGAATTAGTAAATTTCCAACTAATCAAAAAGATATCTAATAATCCACAAATATAGAGTACAAATCAATTTTTCTTGTATTCTTAATATAGTCAATCGTGGAATATGCACATAAAAGTTGATAAAATTGGAACAAAAGTGTTAAAAATACATTATGTTTTCACCATGGTATTTTTCATTTTGTACAAATACGTTGGATTGTTTCAATTATTTTGTTCAATCTGCTTCATTTTAAAAATCAGGGCAGATTCTGTAAGACACCATCTGTCAGGACCAGTTTGGTCGGAATTTAACACCAATATAAATGATCAGGTTTGAAATCAACCAACCCACTGGTCAAACCAGAACATTGTACAGTAATTTGACAAAGGTTTAGAGCGCCCTCTGGTGGACAAAGCAGAAAACTGGCATTTAATAAAAGCTGTTTTTGAATTTTTTTAGACACAGATTAGGAAATTATACTTCAGTATTAGTTCCATTTGATTTACTGGAACGTAATTTTGCCTTTAAAACTGAATCAATTTTAAACTCCTTGCACCTTCAATGTATTTAAACAAAATTACTATTCATTTTTTTTTACTTCACATAAACCATTTAACTTTTATTATGCAAATTCCAAGGCTTTAAACTTTTAAGCAGTTATGCTTCGATTTCTGAACCTAAATATTTTTAGTTAAAATGTGCAACATTTTGTAGCTTCGTCGCTTGAGCATTTCACTTCGTCAAGCTGCTCCCCAAGCAGACTGCAAACAGTTTGAATAACATGCTTTGGTTTTAACATGCAACTTAAAATTTATAAGAAAAAAGATGCTGTAATTGAACAGACACCTGAATTCATAGAGTACGCTTTAATGTCTTTTATGATCATGGCATAAAACATTTAACAGTAAGATGTGAATCATACTTGGCCTTTCAGTGAGCGCTGCAGCTGTTGTGCATCTACACACAAATAACAGTAAAAAAAAAATAAATAAATTATGTCAAATGTGCTCATCACTCTCAGTCCGCCGGTGAAATGAAGTGCTTTTTTATTTCATTATAAGCATTCAAAAGAGGGGAATCATCATAGAGTGACAGCTCATCGTGACACTTCACAGAACTGAATGTACAGAAGGACGACAGAACACGGCGCATGTGTACAAATATCTTTATTACGTTAAGCACTTTATGCCATGAACTCGTAAGGGATGGGCTCCAGCAGCTGTGGCTCATTTTTGTTGGTGCTGACAAAGTGAGCGTCACGTGGAGGAGCAGGCTGAGGAGGCGAGAAAGACAGGAAATGAGAATTACTTCACTGCACTGTGAAGAACTATAATATTAGGGTTAAAGTGGGATTCATTATTTCAATTATTAGATTATTTACAAACATATCTGTAATAAATGCTCATATTTTCAATTTCCTGTAGCCTTAAATCAACTGATACCTGGCGTTTCAGCTCCACCCAGGTGCCGTTTTGCTTGGCCTCCATTTTTTTGCGCTCGTTATCTCTGACACGCTGCAGGAAGCTGTCCCTGCTCTTCGAGTGCTTGATGTGCTCGACGCGCACATTAATCTTTTTTGCCAGAATCTTGCCTCTGGACGCCAAAGAGGAAACACAATCAGGTCAAGAAGGTAAATGAAAAACAAAGTGACTTCACCTCTAAGAGTTTTACAAGAGTCTACAGCTCTGTGCTGTCTCCTCAGCACACCCCAAAGTCAAAACAGGACGTTGGGCTGAGGTGCTAAAGGATGAAGTAATTTCCCCCACACGAATGACCACCAAAGACAGAAAGGTCCCAGGTGGTAAAGTGAAGGTGGGGTCACTAGATAAAATTGATTTAACTGCAGGAAAAAAATATTTTAAGACCAAAGCAAATTTTTCAAAATTTTCAAGTCTTTACTTCTGCAGACAACATCCGCCATTTAAAAAGGTAAGTGTCTAACTTAATATTAATAATAAAACAATATTAAATGACAGGTTTATTCTGTCGGCTACCAAATGCAAAAACCTGAACAAAAAAGATTTTAAGTGTTTTATGCTAAACTTACATACCCAAGAATAAAAACACTTTCTACTTACTTGATCTGCTTGTTGACAATGATGCCGACAGCATGCTGGGTTACGTTGTAGACGCGCCCTGTCTTGCCATGGTAGCATTTATGAGGCATACCTTTCTGAATGGTACCTGTGCCCTGAAAGTTAACCGAAAAGGTCATGGTCATAAAAATAATGCCAAGGACACAAATCAGTCCAACACAACAATCACTGCATTTTAGCAAGTGAGCTGCAAAGAAAGTCACTTTTTTTAATTTTTGCAAAACTTTCAGTTCTGCTTAATTTACAGCTCAATAAAAATATTGCTTGTCTGTTTTCTTTTATTTGCAAACAATGACTAGACTATCCACAGAAGGATTTGATTTAGTATGGTGAAAGGAAAATTAAACTAATTCAACATATTTTCATTTATTTCCCACCTTGATGTCTACAATGTCCCCTTTCTTGTAGATGTGCATATACGTAGACAGGGGGATTGGGCCTGTAAAGAACAAAAACATTGTGTTTAATGAACTTTAATGCACAAATATTTAGAACAGTGTTTAAACCATAACTGATGGCTGACCAAGGCTGGGTGCTGGATCAGAATGGCAAACAGATCAAAGTAGATTTACACGAAAATGCACCTCAGCCTGTAGTGGTTTCATCTCACTTTTCAACTCTGTACATTTAAGATTACCTGCAGCTTTGAACAGGACTTAATTGTACAGAGAACCAACAAAAACATCTCAGGACGACTCATTTCCCGGACATATTGATTTGGGAAATTTAACTGACGATGGTTTCAACAAACAGAGAACCACAGTTTGACCCAATCAGAACAGGGCGGGTCGCGCTGTCTGGTACACGGTGATTGTGTGCAGTGCTCCCAACTTGGAAAACGTAAGAGCACCAATAAGCATTTCCTGGAGTTTTCCAAGGAGGATACCCCGCTAACTGAAGGTGATGACATATATTTTTACTGTCATATACACAGTAAACTCCTGTTTATGTAAAAACTCTTGAGAAGAGACATGGACATTTTTTTTTATCCTATTTACTCTCTGCCTTAAAATATTCTTGAAGAGGATGAGACTGAGGAAGTTCCACCCCAGCAGTCTGTAAGATGGCTGGCAGAGAACATTTGTATATACCAGGTAGTAAACTTTGTATACAGTGCAATAGATTCAATTATTCTTGAGCTTGTTTTTAACCTTCTTTATAGCAAAGTTTGCAGACAACCAGATTTTGTTAAGTGATTGTCCTCTGGACACACAACAACCTGGATAACTTCCTTATGGTTACCTGTAATTTTACTGTGTTTTGATTAATATAAAAAGGATTCTCTTCAGTATGAACGTCTTAAAAACTTATATTTTTAGCCAAACCAATATTTTTTGTTACTATATGTGCAGGTTTTGCAGAACAGAATTTCTTGATTTGTTCAAAACACACAAAGTCTGAACACCTATTGATGCAGAGAGAGTCAGCTGATCAGAATCTTTGATAACTTGTATTTAGCTTCCCACTTGTTGGATTACATGGTAATGCCAGGTGTGCTCAGAGATTTAAAGCTGGACTCACCATGTTTGCGGAATGGCCTGCTGAACATGTACCTGGTCCCCCTCCTCTTGCCTCTGGTGTTCGTCATGACGCCTGATTACTAGAGAAAAAAAACTATTTCAAAACGACATTTCAACAGATACCTTATTGTATCTCACAGTTACTTTACATGCTTAGTGAGACTTGGTTGGTCAACGTATAAATAAGTACAACACGTGAATAACTAAAACTTGCCCGTGTGACTCAACGGGAACACACGTTTTAAGAACTTGTCTACGCTAACATTTCTGTACTACTATCACAAACAAACTAATATCCGCGAAAAGTATATACATATATGTCAAAGTATGTGTCTTAGATGGAAATACTGTTTGTGTTAAAACAATTTGTAGCCTGGCAGGGCCGCATGGAGAGCCACGCTGCTGCTGCTGAACATATTAAACGGAAAAAAATCACTCCGGAACCGTTTCAAACCAGCAATAACTCCACAAGGTGTAACAATAACATATTCGATGCGCGTTTACATGCAAATGAGCACGAATGAAGATATGAATAAAGAAAAAAATATCCATTAAAACGGAGAACATCTTACCCCCGGTCTAAACAAGATGGCGGGTACGACGGAAAGAGAGATTGAAGGCCCCCAAACTCCGCCTTGTGAAAGTACAATTTAGGTAGTCTGTAATAGTGCCTGAAATTTAAAAAGTTTGCCACATGAGACGTCCGACATTTATTTAAAATAATTGTGATCATGGACATAAAAAGTATAAAAATACAATTACAAAAACTAATCGAACGTAAATATTATTTTCATGATCTTCTTCTTTTGGCTTTTCCTTCCATAGTGCCAGTGCCAGGTTGCCACAGCGACAGGGAGTCATCCTCCTCTATCTCATTCTGTCCTCTGCATCCTCTGTCCTCACTCTCACTACCGCATTGTCTTCTCTAATTGCATCCATATATCACCTTGTTGGCCTTCTTCTTTGACTTTTTTCTGGCAGCTGCATTTCTAACATCCATACCCACTATCCCTCCTTTGGACATGTCCAAACCATCTCAGTCTGGCCTGATCTCCCAGTTGTTCAATCCGTGCTGTACCTTGGATGTCTCATTCCTAATCTTATCCATCCTTGTCACTCCTAAACTCAACATCTTCACTTCTGTCACTTCCAGTTCTTTCTCCTGTATTTTTGTCAATGCCACTGTCTCCAAACCATACAACAAAAGCTGGCCTCACCACAGTTTTAATATACCAGCTGTATTAAGCAAAAGTAAGAGCTGGATACACAATAGCCTACTGTAATTTCACTTTAACTTAAAGTTTAAGTTTATTTTGAGGTCCTTCATTAAATCAACTCTTCCAATGATTTTTGCACCAAAAGTTAAACTGTAGTACTACTTGTACATTCTCTACCTATGCTGGTGAATATTCTCAGTCATCCAGGACATGATGAATTAAAAAAAAAAACTTTCAATATAAAAACAGCTGGACATTATTTGTAACAGAAGACGTTTCGCTCTTCATCCGAGGAGCTTTCTCAATTCAAAGAACAGTGAGTGTGGGGTTCAGGTTTTAAAGGCTGAGATAAGATGCACACATACCTATGTAGATTGACAAATCACACCTCACACCTTAACAGTAGGGGTTTCTTAAGGTCTTTGTTAGTCTA
>JARVGS010000761.1:19878368-19899068 GCA_031762315.1 Hypsolebias antenori | reverse complement strand
TATATATAAATATATATATAGTTTATATATATATATATATATATATATATATATATATGCCATATAAAAAAAAAATATATATATATATATATATATATAAGTGAAAATACAGAACAAATATTTGTTTTTCCATATCCGTGAATGTAGAGTATGCTGACTGCTGAAACCTGGAACTGAGCTGTTAAAGCTAAAGGAAACAAAATGTTATCTGAACGCTAAAAGCTGCAAAAGCTAAAGTAGCAAAAAAAGGGAAAAATCTATACATAAAAAAGCAAATGCTAGCTAAAAGCTAAACGTAACAAAATGTTAGCCAATGGCTAAAAGGAACAAAACACCTAAAAGCTAAAAAAAAAAAATAAAAAAAAACGCTAGCCAAATGAAGCAACATTTTACCCAAAATTTACAAGAAGCAAACCTCTTGCTAAAAGCCAAAATAAGCAGAATGCTACCCAAAAGCTAAAAGTAACAAAACACTACCTAAAATGTAAGAAAGCAAAATGCAAGCAATGCAAAAGTAGCCAAAAAAAAAGCCCAAATCTAAAAAAATGAACAAAGACATTGCTAAAAATACAAAACACTACCTAAACCTAAAAGTAACAAAAGGCAAGTTGAAAGCTGAAAGTAGCTAAATACTAGCTAAATACAGTGAATGATTAATTACAATTTAAAAGTATCAAAAGCATTAGTTAAATTTAGCAAAAAAGCAAGATAAAAGCTAAAGCTTTTTTTAAACTCTAAATGTAGCTCAAATAGCAAAACTCTAGCTAAAAGTAACAAACGGTTAGTTATAGGCTAAAAGTAGCAGAATAGTAGCTAAAAGTTGTAGATGCCTAAACGTTTAGTTTCCTTATCTTCATAGGTATTTTACCTGTGATGTAAATTGTCATTTGCTCTGTCAGCAGAATGTTGTCACATTCTTCATGTAGGAACTATCGGCTTGTTATTTTAGCTTGTTGTTTCACTTTCAGCTGTCGTCACTTTCCTGATCCACACTAAGATGTGGAGGCCTCCATTACATAACTCAAAGTTTACACATTTCTTCCACAACAAGGTCTTGTTGCTTGTGCCAGAGTTGCTCTTGTTGCTGTCGTTGAAACACTTTCCTCCTCGTGTGATCACTTGGTGCTGCATTGTAAACCACACTTTAAAATATCTGAACTATCCCTTTAACTGCAATAGTCAGCTGCAGACAAAATAGCTCCAAAGCCTGACTTTGTGGTGGTGCTTGTGGTGTTTTGACCCAAACTGCTCAGATTCTTCATTCAGGAAATCGTCTTAATGCGTGAAAACGTCTTGGAAAAGTTGCACTGAAGGAAGCGATCTGTTCCAGCGTTGACCATCCTTCTGACATTTGACCTTGATGTTGAGGGGAGGACATGTTCTGTAAGCTCAGGTGCTCAGACTGAAGTCTTTGGTGTGTTCTGGACCAAAGATCTGTAGGCTAAGGAGGAACTCTTCAAACTCCCCGTCATACCTGTACTACCGATTCATTTTTTAGGGCCTTTTCAAGAAGCCCGTTTTGTTTCCAACGACAGATGTCGGGAACAGGAAGTGATGTCACAGCTTGCATTGCAGTCTCTTGTAGCACAGAAGCTGTTGGATCCGATCGGCAGGACAAAAGATGACACTCCCAGAAATGCGAGGGGACAAAAGTCCTGGCTGCATGACAGAGAAGGAATGAGGTCACGGTAACCACGGCGACGGTGTAACCTCCTACCTCTGACATCCATGACAGACGGGAGACATGAGAGAAGCTCAGAAGAACCTAAATGACATCACAACTCTCAGCCTCACACAACTGCAATTCATTTTTCAAGGCGTATTTTTATTTATTTTTTTTAACCCAAAAAAAAAAAGTTCAGTTCATTCAGGAGATAGAGCTGACTGAAGTTTTTTACTTTTATACTTTTCAAAGTATCTAACTTTATTACAAATATTTTCTTCATAGAAATACAGATTTATTTAATTCCTTAAAAAACTGTTCTCTTTGAAATTTGCTTCAAAAAATTGCCTATAATTTGCCTTATGCTACTTTTAATTCAATTCAATGCAGTTTATTTATAAAGCACCAAGTCTCAACAGAAGTCATCTCAGGGCACTGAACAGAAACATTCATATATAAAATAATAATTTAAAATTATTTATGTGAGGAGCAGACTGCTTTGAGTTTAACTTCATCACAGAACTCTCATCTTGAACAAGCATGGAGGCGACAGTGGAAAGAAAAAACTCCTCAAGAGGAAGAAACCTTTAGCAGAACCAGGCTCAGGACAAGTGGACATCTGCTTCGACCGGCTGGGTTTGAGAGGAACAGATACACAATGGCAGGTCAAGAATCACGTTAAGATAGAAATAGTATCAAATGAAAATTATTTAATTTTAGCAAATGTTTTAAGGAAATTAAATAAATTTGTCCTCTGGTAGCAGCATAACAAGCCAACCCTAACTATAGGATTTATCACTTCTTGGTCGGCTGTCTTCATACATCTCCTCCTACATGTCACTTTGTGAGTGCAGCTACAGCGTGCGCTCTCAGGACATGATTACCTGCAGTGTTCCCTCAGTGAGGACTGAACTAGACAAAAGGACCTTGTACTCTGCTCCTGTCTCCTGGAATATCTTACAAAAGATCTGAAGCTCCCGACCGTGACCTCTCTAAGTGGCTTTAAACAGCTGTTAAGTTCCTGGCAAGAACCAATGAAGACATGCTCTTTTTTGTTTTTGTTTTTTACACCGCCTTATAAATCTAGCTGTTTTTTTTTTTTTTTGCTACTTTTCCTTTTAACTATCCTTTTAATTACCTTTTTTTTTCATTGGTGGAAAAAAAACCTTTAAATTTGTATGCATCCTTTGTGATTGTCTGTTGTTGTCATTGTCCACTGTTGCCATCACTCTGTTAAAATTCAGGTCTCTCTTGTAAATGAGTTCCAGAGGCTCAATGGGACTAACCTGTTTAAATAAAGGTTGAATGAATGAAAAACAATCAGGAAACTTACCATATTTAATAATTCAAAACTGCAGCACACCTGTTGCATCTGGTGTCCGTGGCTTACTTGTTACTTTCGTCAAGCTCTACCACTGACTGCGCACACTTCCTTTAGCTTTTCACAATAAAGCGGAAATAAAATATACCAACAGAATGTTATACTGTACTTTACTTGCTTTTAACTTAGGCTTATGCATTTTAAACAGTTTTAAACCTTTTACAATATAAATGAAATACAATTTTAGCTATATTTACAACATATTTAACTTTTTCTTTAAACTTTAACATATTTTATTAATTTAATCAATTCACCAACATATTTTTTTGGGTTACACTCTCCCCCTCCTAAATGTTCGATGTCCTCAGTGGGCAAACATGTACCACTATGAGAAGGATTAAGTTTTACCAATGTGTATGGTAACACCTCTATGTACTGTAGTGAGTAGTTGATCTCTAGATTTGCCTGGGTGATCATAAGTAAGTTTGACAACAGGTTTAACTGTACGTCTGGGTCTAGAAGGCGTTTGTGTCAGTACTATGTTGTAAAGACTTGGCTGTCGTGTGTCTTCACTTGAGGCAGGTTCAGGCTCTGAGTCTGATCCAGGGACACCAACTTGCTCATGGTCCTATCTGACAGGATGTTCTCCTTCTGAGACATTGTCATTCATGCACATGTCTCTGTCAGTCTGTTCAGGTACGTCATGACTGGTTTCATTCCTCTCCTTGAGTATCTGTTCAAGGTACGTTCTGTAGGATCTTTGTGAAACTCGGAAAACTCAGATGACAGTCCACTCTCCATTTCTGCTGAATGGTCTACAGGAGTATGCTTGTTGTGAAGAGTTCTTTGAGTAGGAGGCTTTTGTCCCACCTTTTCCACTACATCTGGCATATAGGGAACCTTACAAGATCTCCAACTGGTAAGAGATTATCTCTGTGTCATGTTTTCACTTTGCCAGTGCCATTTTGGGGTTTCAACTTGGACGCTGGTTGGTTTGGCAGTTGCTCAAGTATGACATAGGGAATATCATTCCAATGATTTTCAAGTTTGTTTTCCTTTCAAACCAAGGTTCTTCATCAAGAATCTGTCTCTTGGTTGAAGCTGCTGGAACCCCAATCTTTTGTCATAGGCCTTTTTGTTGCGAAGGTGAGTCTTGTTGGAGACATTGGTAGCCATTTTATAAGCCTTTTGTAAGTCGTATTTTAGCGTTGTAACATAAGCCTTTGTCATCTGAGCAGAAGCACAGATCAACAGGGAGCCAGGCTTCTCACCTAGGCATAAGGGAATATGGGGAGTAACCAGTGGAGTCGCATCTGGCACTGTTTTAAGCATGTACGAGAGGGACAACAGGCTGGCTCCATTGACGTTTCTTTCCCTGACTCAAGATGCCATTGTCAGTAGGGTTCTATTAAACCGTTCTGGTTGCAGGTCGCCCTGGGGATGATATGGTGTTGTCTGGGATTTCCGGAGCTCCAGCATTTGTAGAAGTTCTTTAATGAGCCTGGACTCAAAGTCTCTGCCTTGATCCGAATGGGTACGTGCAGGCAAGCCGTAGTGAATAAAATGCGGTTCCACCAGAGTTTTGGCAACTGTAAGGGCAGTTTGATTTCTAGTGGGAAAAGCTTGGGCATAGCTCATAAAGTGGTCTGTTACCACAAGCACCTTGCTTATTCCCTTTGAGTCAGGTTCCATAGAAAGGAAATATATGCAGAGAAGATCCATGGGGCTTGTACTCACAATGTGGTGTAGGGGAGCAACTCTTTGACATGGTGTTTTCCTTAGAATGCACTCTCCACAGTTTTCTGCTCCACATACATGACCATTCTGGGCCAGAAGAACTCGCACCTGAGCAAGTCAGTTGTTCTCTCTACTCGTAGGCGGCCAAGGTCATCCTGCATTGACTTAAGCACGACTGTCCTGAACTCGGTTGGCAGTACGAGTTGGTTTGTCTGTTTTCCTGTAAGACTAGTACTCGCACGGTGTAGCAGTCCAACTTTCATGATTAGCAATTTCTGAGAGTAGGAAAAGAAAAAAATATATAATCCAAATGCACTCTTCTGGCAGTCTGTAACACTCCAGTTATGACTAGTCTTCACATCCAGACCAGAATGATGAAGAGAGTCTCCTTGGTAAGCTGAGCAAGCTAAACTAGGTTTCCTGTGTAGCATTCATGTAGTTAGTGAATGCTAAATGTTTAATGTTCAACTGCCTCAAAGTGCAAAAACACAGAACTGCAGGGCAAACTTCGAGCTGAAAATGTCAATTTTAGTCCCAAAAACCATTAAACAAGTGTCCGTTACCGATCAATGGGTTAACAATCAGGAAACGTATTTAATTACCGGTACTCAAAGCTGCAGCACACCTGTTGCCTCTGGTGTGCCTGGCTTCCTCGTTACTCTCATCAAGCTCTACCCACTGACTGCTCACACTTCCTTTAGCTTTTCACAATAAAGCAGAAATAAAATATACCAACAGAATGTTATATTTTACTTGCTTTTAACTTAGGCTTATGTATTTTAAACAGTTTTTAAGCCTCTTGCAACATAAATAAAATACAAGTTTAGCTATATTTACAACATATTTAACTTAGTTTTTTAATTTTCTTTAAACTGTAACATATTTTAATAATTTAATCAATGCACCAACATATTTGTCTGAGTTACATTAAATAAGATGTTTCTTATTTTAGCAATATTACGCAGGGGGAAGAAGATGGTTCTAGTAACGTTTTTAATGTGGGGGATAAAAGATATGTCCTGATCAAAAATAGCACCATGGTTTTTAACAATAGAGCTAGAGACCAGCTTAATGCCATTCAAGGAGGGTGAAAGACTGAAAATTTTATTCCTAAGATGCTCAGATCCAAAAACTAAAACCTCAGTCTTGTCAGTATTCAAAAGCAGAAAATTTAGGGTCATCCAGGTTTTCATGTCTTTAAAACATGTTTGTCGTCTGAGTAGCTTATTGGATTCATTGGGTTTCATGGACAAATATAACTATCATCAGCATAACAATGAAAATTTATCCCATGCTGTTTAATAACTTTACCTAATGGGAGCATATATAAGGTAGAGTACTGGTCCAAGCACTGAACCTTGAGGAACTCCATGACTAACTTTGGTGTATGGTGAAGATTCATTATTTACATTTACAAATTGGAATCTATCAGATAGATATAATTTAAACAAATTTAGAGCTGTTCTTATAATCCCAATATCATATTCAAGTCTCTGTAATAGAATATTGTGATCAACTGTATCATATGCAGCACTGAGGTCTAACAGGACCAGTGTAGACACCTGTCCATTGTCAGAGGCCACGAGAATATCATTGGTAACGTTCAGCATGCAGTGCAGATTCAGTTCTGTGGTGATCTCTAAACCTTGACTGAAACTCTTCAAACAGATTATTTCTTTGTAGATGATCACATAACTGACCAGCTATTTTCTCTAGAGCTTTTGAGATGAAAGTTAGGTTAGATATAGGTCTATAACTGGCTAGGATTCCTGAGTCAAGGTTAAGTGAAGGTTTAATTACAGCAATCTTAAAGCTCTGTGGTACATAAACATTTATTAGAGACAAATTAAGCAGATCCGAGATGTGATTATTAATTAAGGGAAATACATCTTTTAATAGCCTGGTTGGGATGGGATCCAGCAGACATGTGTATGGTTTGGATGAAGCTATTATTTTTGACAATTCAGAGAGCTCAACAGGACAAAAACAGGCCAAACATAAATCAGGTTCTAGTGACATTTTTAAAGTTGTCTCATCTGACTCAGAACCAGAGGCAATACTAGGAATATTGGTTTGATTTTTTTTCCCCCTAATTGAAACAATTTTATTTATAAAGAATCTCATGAAGTCATCACTAATTATAGTTGTAGGGGTACGTGAATCAAAAGGAGATAGGATTTTTCACTAGACTAACTGTGGTACTGAAAAGGAACCTGGGGTTATTTTTATTCTCATCAATTAAAGATGAGTAATATAAAGTTCTAGCTTTACGGAGAGCTTTTTTGTATGTTAGGCTATCTCTCCAGGATTAGTAAGATTCCTCAACATTAGTTTAGTTAGTTTTAGCTACCATTCTACTACTATTAACACTGAGCTAGACTTTTGCTACTTTTAGCTCTCACCTTGTTCTTTGCAACTCTGGGTTTTTAGTGTTCTGCTTCTTTGAGCTGTTCTCTAATGTTTTGTTTATTTGAGCTTTAACAACTCCCTTCTTTCTCTAACACTCCACCAATGGACCTTTGGCCCATCCACCATGTTGTCTTCCTCCGCCCGTCACCTGCTCCTCTCACTTCAGTGCTCCGGCGAGGCCAGCGCCAGCAGGAAGGTGTTTTTGTGTCTGAGGATTTCCTCTGTGCGTCTTTGTCTCCTGGCGCTGTGTCGCCGTCCTTTTCTCACAGTTATTAGTCATTCAGTGGGAGTCTTGAGGATGACCTGGGCTTGGCAGGAGAAGAGCCTCTGGGATCAGTTCTGCAGAGACGAGCCCAACGGGCCAGTCTCTCTCCCCGTTTGGCTGCCAGAACACCTGTTCCTCGGCCAACGAGTGGTGAGAGGACAAAAACATCTTAATGGAGTGTGAAACAGGAGGAGGGGAATAAATTGGGCTGGCAAGAGATTAAAAGGAAAAAGAACTACAGGATGAGCAAACTGGACAGAGTTGGTAAGATCTACGTAGAACACATGGCTCGGTTGTGGTCCAGCTCCTGCTGAGGAGGAAGAGGCGGGTGGAGATTATTATTTTTGGGGGTGGGGGTAGGGAGGGGGGGCAGTCTGATAAACACATCATTTACACCAGATGTTCAGTTTTTAGTAAAACACCCAAGGATTTGTCCAAATGTCACTTTTTTTGTTTTCATTGCTCGATCACATTTGACTTGTTCAGAAAAAAAAAGTTAAATGTTAAAGGAACAGTTCAGCTCTTTTGATGTGTGGTTTTGTGAAAGGTCAACATATTACCTGCTGTACGTAAATAGAAATCTCAAGGGAAAAAAACTTGTGCTTGTCTGTTAGCAAAATATAGAATTTAAATTAAATATGCAGAAAGTTATTATTGGATGCACATCTTTAACTGAGAGTAAACTCAATTCAAAATGGCCGACACAACCAAGTGACCATAAAACTGTTAAAATGTCTTCAACTTCACTATATATCAGATACTGAACTAAAATTTGGTGTAGTAGTAGCAGAGAGTCATCCTTAACATATATTCTGAGTGCCAACATACCACTTAGTACTTTTTTTAAAAATTGCTTGGGAGTCAACTGTCTGTTAGCAAAATATCTCATTAACTGCTGGATGAGCTTTAATAAAAGTTTCAGGAAATAATAATTAGATATTTTCACATTTGGAGCTAATCATATTCAAGATGGCTGACTTGGAAATCATAAAAGTGGTTTCCGCTTTAAAATAAATGGTGTTTTGGCAGAAAGCAGCGTCCGGTCCTTGAACGCCTGATGTCATCGGTGTCGTTTAGATCAGCTGTTGGAAGACGTGAAAATGAAAAGGCATCAGGTCGGATCGCGTGTGGGCACGAGGGCGGCCTGTTTGTGTGTCGGTGTGCGTTTGTGTTGGGTCCGTTCGCTGCTCGTCTGAGCTGCTGCAGCGACAGCGTCACATGAGCGTCATATTTGTGTTTGTGTGTCAGCCTGGAGGCTGAAGGACTAAAAATAAAACAACAGATGAAACAACTCATGCAGTCAAATATTGTTTTATTATCTGTACGGGTTCATTGACTATTTTAATAAAATGTGTGCATCTTTGTGAGTCGAAGTGTGTGTTGGGAGTGACTCTCGACTAATTCTAGCTCACAACCTGTACATTTCAACTGTTTTTTATTAGCTGATGACATGTAGCTGTGGCAGCCATCTTGACTTCAGAAGTTACTCAGGTGTACATCCATTCCTAGAGTTTCATTCAAATCCATCCAGTGGTTCATGAGATACTTTGCTAAAAGACAAAGGGTTGAGATTTTGCACAATGAGTAGCGCTTGGAGTATGTGTTGTGGATCACTCTCAGCTACTACCTCACCAAGTCTTGTCTCAAAATGTTTAGACTGAATGAATTAAAACCATTTTTTGTGTTTTTGAAGGTCAGTTGGCTGTGGTAGCCATCTTGAATTGGGTTAGCTAAAAAAAGTTCATCAGATGCAGAGGTACATCCAGAGATATACAGGTAGTCCTCGACTTACGTACGAGTTCCGTACCTACAAACCGTTCTTAACTCGATTTTAACGTAAGTTGGAACTCATTATACTGTGCCGCAAACCCGTTCGTAAGTCCAGATTTTTGCCGTAAGTCGAGGAAACACATGTAAAATGTATGTTAACGCTGCGCCGCACACTCGTTCTTAAGTCCGAGTTGCTGTAAGTCGAGGGCGCCTTAAGTCGAGGACTACCTGTATTGGCATGTGTGTTTACATGCAGTAAAGATCAGTTTTTGTCCTGGCTGTTGTTGCAGGGAAATTATCACAAGCTGGTTGAACTAGAAGTTTTACTTAAGAAACAATTGTTGTTTTATTTTTTCTCATAACGGTAAATTTAACTATCCAGAATGATATATCATTGGGCCGCTCATGTAAAAGAATTGATACGCTGTCATACCGTAATGATATGATAACGTATCAATTATTTTACATTAGCGGCCAAATGATATTTCTCTGTCTTAGCATGACAATTGGTCAACATTAGTTAAAATGTGTTGTAATACTGAATACAGATAAAATGCAACATTGTTCCTTCTCACTTGAGATTTTACTAATTTTAATTTTTGATTATAATGGTATCAAGTTTGACTGAGAAGATTTTTTTAAGTTCCTCGTTTTTCACTCACTGTTTTTAGGTTGATGTGCATTGTAGACTTATTCATTAATTTATATTCACTTTTTTGTGTATTTAAAAAAAAGTGCCAAATGTTTAAAGTCATGGTTTAAAAAAAAACAGTGTCAAATGATACATTTATGGCAAAATTAATATTTTAACAAAATAAAACAGACAGCAAATTTATTCACTGTATTTTTTTTTCTCTTTAAATCAAATCAACCTTTGGCTTAAAAAACAAGAGTTACCAGTACACAGACTTGTGTTGAGATCCTGCCTATCACTATGTTGATTCTTAAAAGCCAACTAAAACATGAGAACACAAACAGTTGCAGCAACAAAGATTTTTCATATTATGAATACTATTTTCAATTTCTTGTAAAAATTCTGGTGAAAAAATTGTAACATTCATTTTTTTTTTTTTAAATTCATTTAGTTTTGGAGATTATTTACAGACCCTCACCCCTCTAATACGTGCAGAAACTTAAGCCAACAAAAATTGCACAAACTGAAATTCATTAAATTTGAACTGAATTTCACTAAACTGAAACTGAATCTGCCCAACCTCAATGCTTCATAACCCTCAGTACTGTATATGTCTGTGGTTGCAACCCCTTTGGGATTCACTGATTTATGCTATTGTACATAGAGTTCAAAGCCCAAGAAATAAAAATTGTACCTAAATCTTTTTAAAATATTTTATGTAAATATTTTGAGGTCTAGTACTGTATTTAATAATAAATCATTTTACTAATGTTCTTGATATGCAGTTCTGCCACTCAAACAAACAAAGGCCTTTATGTTTGTTTTTACCTAGGAACTAACGAGTTGGAAAGGTTGTTTTGGCGGACGTTTTATTGTTGGTACCACTGGTCCCATCTTGGTCGAGAGAGGTGAGAGAAGAGCGAAACGTCCATATTACAGCTGCTTTGTCAGGTATTTACATCTTTTAAATCTTACTGTCATCACTTAAGAAAGTATGAGTCAATCAATTATTAAGCTTTATGTACGTTACCTGCTTGATTAAATTGATACTCGTGGCAATATTTGACGGGTTTTTCTCGCGCTAACTGTGGTGGTATTGACTGATTGCTGGTTGTGCTAACATGCTCAGTTAACACCCGAAACGTTGCGTATTCAGAATGACGCTTCTTGGATTTAAAATGTCCACAAAGCGGACTGGTGTGTTTGGGTGATGGGATGTTATGTCACTGCCGTGTGCAAACATATTAATTAATCTGCTGTTCAATTATGCTGAAAGGATTCTTTGTCTTTGCGTCGTCTCTCTACGTTTACATGGAAGAAGCCTTTAGTTTGGCCTCTTATGACCCGCCCTTGCGGAGCAGCGATTAGCTGCCTGGCGTGTCTGTCAGGGAGACTCGGCCGCTGATTGGTCACAGTTGGCGATGACGATGATGGCCGTCTGGCTGCTTCATTAGCCTCCCTTCACCATAGCCTCCTGCAGTTACTACTTTCACTTGTTTAATATTGGCTTTCACGAGGACTTCATCGGTATTATAACATTTGTTTGCTGTTTCGCACTGTCGGTAAACGGAGCTTTTGTTTACGCGTTAAAACCGAATATTTCTGTCGCTAATGCTCATGCTAAATATTAGCAAGATTATGGTAGCTGAGTATAGAAAATGGTTGACATTGGTCTAACATTCGCCCCTTTTAATAACTGAGCAGCCATTATTTGCATCACAATTTGCTTAATTTTTCTCCCAGCACCTTCCATGGTGATGGACCCTCCTGGAGGGGGAGATGAACGGCGGAGGCAGGCAGAGCGTCTTCGACGGGAGGAGGCATACTATCACTTCATTAATGAACTGAGTGAAGAGGACTACCGTCTCATGAGAGACGGCAACCTGCTGGGCACTCCAGGTGAGGAGGGTCGTACATCGTTTAGATTCAGACCAGAACAGTGGCTGTACATTTACCATTACCTGATGTTTTGTCCTTCAAGTGTTCTTGAATAACAGAATAACAACGTTGCAAAAAAGAGTTCAACTCTTATGAGATGTATGTTTAAGTGTAAGAAATGCCATATCAAATGTTAAAAAAAAAGAAGAAAAGAAAATTTCCTCAAAATTTAGTTTGTTTGTTTATGTAGTTCCTAAAAGGCAGAGGAATGGTTTCTCAATTGCTCATAACTCCCAACATGTCCGGGATGTTTCACAGGTGAGGTAACTGCAGAGGAATTGCAGCAGCGTCTGAATGGTGCAAAAGAGCGTGTGTTGTCTCAGCCCCACACCGAACAACGCTCGCAGACTGCTTACTCTGGAGAACAGCAGAGCAGTAGCAGTGTGGGAGAGGAGAGAGGGCCAGGTAGGATGGAGGGAAGGGTTCTTGTCTCTGTCTGATCTTACCAAATCTAGCTTTTTAGTCATTAGAATGTTGTTTGGTTTAGTTCATTTGATGTTTATGGATAAATAATGAAAAAATAATCACTGACCAAGATCAAATCAGACATATGTATGCTATTCAAACTTGATTTTTTTTTTTGTTTTATAATAAACTGTGGATCTTAATAATTACAAAACACTTAAGGGTTACATTTTTTCTTACATGTTTAATACATGTTATGCTACTTAGTTGTACCCCCTTTTTTTAACAGGGAATACAGAACCTGGGGCAGAATCGTCTAATGGTGATTCATTACTCGAATGGCTTAACACATTTAGACGCACCGGTAATGCTACTCGGAGCGGGCAGAGTGGCAACCAGACATGGAGGGCTGTCAGCCGGACCAATCCTAACAGTGGGGAATTCCGCTTTAGCCTGGAGATCAACATAAACCATGATCAGCCTGAGCCTGGAGCGCATAATGACGGTGTGAATGCTGCAGATCCAGCAGAGCTTACTCCCGTAAACACAACTGCACCCTCTATACGCTCTGGTACCTCACTCTCCAGCCCTCGCCCTTCAGCTGCACCAAGGTCAGCCCCCTATCCCTCACCCAGTCAGAACAACAGTAGAAGGATGGAGACACGACGTACACGCAGCAGCACTACCACACTTTCTCTAAGCCCCCCTGCACTTCTTCCTCCAGAGGCAGCCCCAGCTGCTACTCAAAGGAGGGCTATGTCTTTGCACTCATCAGCACCTTCTCCCACTGTTCCCAATCCTCCTGTTGCTCAGACTACACCCTCTCAGCATCAGCTCCCGGATATAGAGGTTGAGCGTGGGCATGACGACATGTCTGCTTCTCAAGACTGTCCTTGGGTGTTGCCCAATTCTGAATCACAAGCTCCAGCTGCAGGACACGAATCTCGCAGCAGTAGGACTCGATCGCGAGGTCGTGCACGTAGGACTGCAACAGGGAGTGGAGTTCTGTCTCGTGTGTCAAGACGAAGTCGTTCCCCTTTACACAGAACACCTGTTATCAGTACCGCCCCACCATCCAGCAGTGTACCCATTGGTTTTACCATCCATACTCAGCCAACCAGTGTAACAACGTCTGTGTCGATGGAGACCGGGGAGCCTATATCAGAACCTACTGCTTTATCAGAGACAGCTGTGGAAGCTGTACAGCGTGAGAGGGAATCACAAACAGTAGGAGCAGGAGGTTCAGCGGTGAGGCGACACCCGACCATCATGTTGGACCTGCAAGTGAGAAGAATTCGACCTGGGGAAAACCGAGATCGGGACAGCATCGCCAGTAGAACACGTTCACGCGCACGGGTTGCAGAGAACACTGTCACGTTTGAAAGCGATAGCGGTGGATTTAGACGCACCATCTCCCGTTCTGAGCGAGCCGGAATCCGCACTTACGTGAGCACTATTCGGATTCCCCTGAGGCGCATCAGTGAGACAGGCCTGGGAGAACCCAACTCCACCGCCTTACGCTCCATCTTGCGCCAGATAATGACTGGATTTGGGGAGCTTAGCTCTCTAATGGAGACAGAGGCTAGTTCTGAAACTGTTGCACCTAGCCATGCAGATGTTACGGGGACAAATGTTAACACCAACCCGACAAGTCTACATTCAAATGAGAGTGTTTCTGGCCAGGATGATCCAGGTGAGGTAGTGTTGGAGAGGGAGCGGCTGGTGGGGCGTGAGGAAGAGCAAAGTGGACAAGCTGGACTTCAGGGTGGAGGAGTTGGCACCACTGATGGACGGGCAAGCAGTAGGGACACAAACAACTTGGTAGAAAATGGCACTCTACCTATTCTGCGGCTGGCTCACTTCTTTTTGCTCAATGATGAGGACGACGAAGAACATCCCAGGGGTCTGACCAAAGAGCAAATTGACAACCTCTCCACACGTACATATGGTCAGGCCTGCCTGGAGGGGGAAATGGGTCGTGCATGTAGTGTTTGCATCAATGAATACGCTCAAGGCAACAAGTTGCGCCGTCTGCCCTGCTCACATGAATTCCACATCCACTGCATTGACCGCTGGCTTTCTGAAAACAACACCTGCCCTATCTGCAGGCAGCCTGTGCTCTCTGTGCATCACGATTGACTTATTTGCTTTCAGACGTAACTGTCGTGCTCATGGCTGGCTGAACTGAGCAAACCCAAGTGGGCTGGGCATGTACATATTGCTTTTGTGGTCTGATTTCATTTAAACATCTATTGTGTTGAACCAAAAGTGTGAAAGAAACTATAAATGGAGAAAAATAACAAAACTATTTTTTTAGATGCTTCATTTTCAGCATTTAATTTTCCTCTTCTGTGATTTTGTTGCTACTATTTTCATAAAGCTTCAGAGGTCTTTATGTTAACAGATAACATTAATGCTTAAGGAGATTTTGTAGCCAGTGCCGAATACGTTTTCCATTACTGGTTTTATGTCTGATACATGTGGGTTTTTTTTTTTGTTTTTGTTTTTTTTACAGCTGGACTACACAGATCACTAAACTCTTAGTTTTAATGGTGTAAGCTGTAAATAATTCTGCACTGCCTGTAAGATTTCTGAATAAGATGCTACAAACACATTAGCTCACAATGGAAGGAGTCCCTTTTTTACATTTCTTCCAACCCTCAAATTTATTCACAATGTATCTGCAGCTTATCAAGAGATGTAAAACGAGCTTGATATTTACTTTGGAAAAAGTTATATACAGTACATCTTTTTTTTTGTTGTTAAAGCCAAGTAAAAAAGACCACCCTCCACTACAGCCTTCCACTTGGGAATTAGAAACTACCGGTATCTGAATGGTCAGCACAGTTCCAAAAAATTTCCGAAGGCATGTGATAATCAGGGATTCAGACTTGTTGGTAAGGAGTTGTGCAATATCAAAATAAGAAAGTATTGACATGCTGTTCACTGATGTTTACATTGTAATGCCCATTTGTCATTTCCAGTTTAAAACGAAGTCCTGTTAAGTCGTGTCCTCTCGCTTCCTGTTGCCAATTCACATCCACTGCTGCAACTCTTATATCTGAGTAAAAACCTGGGAGATGGTGTTGGAGAAGTGAAACTATTTAGATTTTACATTTGTTCAGCTGCAGTACTTCAGAGTGAAGAACAATTTATTGCATTAGATGCTGATAAATATTATTTCCTTTTTTCTTCTTTTTAGATTTGTATTTAAATTTATTTTTTATAATTTAGGTGCATAGATAATTTATTTCGAGAGCAAAAGAGATGGTTTCCCACCAGTCACTTTATTTACAGTTCAGTACACACAAATTACAACATCTCTTATGCCGTATAACATGTTGTGTGAGTATTTTAAGTGTGCTTGGTTTACCTGTAAATCCATTTGAAGGGCAGGCCTGCTGGCCTCCTTTTCAACCTGGTTCTGACAGACCCTCTGTTCAATGAATGTCCATTTTGGAGGCTTTGTGGACAGACATACATATGTTTTCTGTTTCTATTTAATAAGATGGAGATTGGCCTTTAAAATATGAAATGCTATATGTTGCAATGTAAAGAGAGTAAATTAAACAGCTAAAATTAATTCTCTGCTCCTTAAAAACTGTGTAAAATGCTGCTTTGTTATACCCGAAAATACCTTTGGAGTGTATGTGTTTAGCTTAATAAAAGAAGACAAAGGTGTTAACAGTTCACTGTTCTAGTTGAAGAAACTCTTGTATGAAGCATGCTGCGGCAAATGTACTTTGGACACAGAAGTCCAACCTAAAAGTTTTAATTTTTAAGAGATTTCAAGTATTTTTGTTCAAATGTTACTGCATTACCGTAATTCCTTTAATCTTTGTTCTGTTGTCCTTATTACCAACGCAAGTTTCTTTTTGCTGCTTACCGTATTTGATATTTTAGAAGCTCGGACCATTGGCAAATGCTTCATGGCCTTGTGCTTCTTCAGTCTTGAGATTGGGGACTCTTGGAAGCCAGTTTTGTGCCTGGGACTATGAGTCAGTGCATTCATTGCTCAGCTGTAAAGTACTAATGTAAAACCTTAATTGACAAAGGAGAAATATACAGTACTTAAAATGCTTTTTATGCTATATATTATTTAATAATATAAACATGTAGGATCCATCACGGTTTCTCTCATGATCTGAAATGTCCTAAAAATTAATTAGAAAAAGATGCACCTTAATTGTTTCTAAATTTGTTAGAATGATCTTTTGTACAAAATGATTTGTTACATGTGACGGAACTAATTAGACCTAAAGGACCTGCAAAACTAATTACATTAAAATATAATTTGCACTGTCACATTCAGTTTAAAAAAAATAAACAGCTGATTTTTAATCAATACACACTGAATATGACTAAGAACAGAAAAGGAATAGTTTGTAATTGTAAATCCTAAATACAATTTTATTAGAGTACTAATAGTGTCTACATTTTACAATTACAACTTTATTTATAAAGCGCTTCACAAACAACATTGCTGGCCAAAGTGCTATAAAAACTATAAAATCAACTCATGCCATAAAAGTAATGAACTGCCAAAATCATAAAACAGTAAAACCAAAATTTCAAAAGCCAATTAGAAAAGATGTCTGTGTCTTCAGTTCAAAGCATTGACACAAATTTGTTTGATTTTTTAAAAATGAACAAATGAATTTTTTTCCTTCAAAATGTACTTTATTTCAAACAAATACATTACATATGAAGATATTCAACACAATAAGAAATATCGGATTACATTAAAGAAAAAATAAACAAGAATAATAAGTAATATAAAAAAACTACAGACATTGGCAGTCTACAAAGTAAAATAAAAAGTGACATAAATGTATACATAAATGTGAAAAATAAAATAATGTGTACCTTTGTCTATACAACATTTTCTTAACAAATATGCAAAGATGCATTCAAATCCTCAAATTCATATAATAAAGGGTCTGTTACAGCAAAAAAGAAAAGTAAAAAAAAAAAAAAATACCAAAGGGGTCTGTATGAGATAAAGGTTAAATTTCTTAAGAGTTATTGTTTTTACAGGTTTCTGATTATTTAAATTAAAATTTTCAACAGAGGCAATATACATTTTCAAGTCAAGTTTCTTAAAAATTATTAAATGAGGTGTTTTTTTTTTTTTTTTGTTGGGTTTTTTTTTTTCCATTTCATCTTGTGGACATAATATTTTGCCAGGATTATTTGGTTCAATTCATTCATTCAAAAGAAACAAGGGGAAAAAAAAATCATTAAAAAGAAAAACACTGAATGAAAAGGGAAAGAAGAAGAAAAATCTTATATCTGCCCCTTATTTAAAATAAACAACTCAGGCTTGAACAATCTCCAAAGCGAGAACAAAAAAAACCAGGCATTCTTCACATGGTATCATACTTCCCTATCAATTATAACTTAATCATATTTTTTAAACATATAAATTGTTTTATGATTAGATGTTCTATACAGTATTTAATCTGAAGAAAATGTTGAATTGTTAAAGCTGAGCAATAGTTTCAATTTTGATTATACAATATTCTTTCCAATTTTTTTTTTTTCCTGTAAGGAGCCTTTGCAAATCCAACCAGAAATATTACAGCTTGAGAACATTCCACAAATAAATGGAACAAATGGAAAAGTGTATGAAGTTACGTACTTCCTGGTTCACTTTTACTTTGAAATAACCTACCGGAAGTACAACTCCATCACTTCCGTTTACCTTGACGCTGACAAGCTGTCACCGTCCATCGTAACCTCGGATATCCAAGAGAGAAATTATGGTTACCGAGCAGCCAAAGCAGGAACGGCGACCGCAGCCCGGGCCCGGAGCCTCTTCCTGGCGGCCTGTCGGTGAGCCGTGAGCATGTCACCGCTCCGGCCTCCTCCTCGTCCCAGCCTCACGGAGTCTCGCCCACCACCACCTGCACCATGTATTTCAACCGAAGAGCCAAGAAGATTCACAGCGAGGGAGGTAAGAGATCAAAGTAAATTCACCGATATTCACCTGCTCCGGGTTCATTCGACCCAACATTTTCTTATCTCATTATGATCAGGCCTGTCACTTCCGAAAACAACGGCCCGTTTGCTAATTAATTAGCATAATTTAAACGGAACTGAAATGGTCAAGGACGGTAGCATTTTTTACTAAACCACCATTTTTTTTTTTTTTTTTTTTCTTGGCACCAGCACTTGACATGCAAGGACGCACAGGGGAGACAGCCTGCATTTAATGTTCTAGGCTGCCAGGCGTTATCACCTGGAAAAGATACGACCTCTGGATAAAATGAAAACATCTAACACAATTATGATATGTAATTTTATCTGTATTTTTTATCTCTTAAAGACTATTTATGCTTTTTATTATGGCTCTTTTGTGAAGGTATAATAGCAGCACACAGCACTGAAAGCTAGGTCAACATTTGTGTTTTAAGGTGGTTCATAATAAAATAGGTATAAATAGTCTTGATTAGGTTATTTTTTGTGTTCAGACTTCCAAAGCAAGCACCTGCAGAACCAATCCAATAACAGCCTATTACCTCCAGACTTAAAAAGCACATGACTATGAATGAAGGAGCGAGCACCTCCTGAGCCTGCTTCCTCACCTTAAAGGCCTTATTTAAACCTTGTTGCGTTCATTTTACATAGCCCACATGCTCAGTTTAAGGTGATCACTTTTTTATTTATTAGTCATTTAATAATGGAAGTTGAAAAGTTGTGGATGGTTTAAACATTAGTGCAGTATAAAGTCAGTATTTTTTGGACTATAAGGCGCAATATCAATGAACGGTTCTATTTTCATACATAAGGCGCATTAAAACATTTTGACATTTTTTTAGCACATAAAATCAGTTCAAATTCATTAAGCACAACCAGAATTAATACATAAGGTGCACTGTTGATATTTGAGAAAATTAAAGGATTTCAAGTGCACCTTATTGTCCGAAAAATACGGTATATGATTGCAAGCATGTTTAAATGGATCATTTTGGAAATGAAAAGCACGCATTTGTCTCTTTTAGGGGTTTTGAATGACCTCACAGGCTGTTCTCTGTGTTATTGTGCTTTGTGTAGTTCTCAGAAACAAAAAGCAAGGCAAGTTGTGTATACGGTAAATACATGTAAAGTGGGACATGCAGGCTTAAAGCCAGAAGTTGTTTAGAAGATTTTTAGTGTTTGACTCTCCAAGACAATTGGCAGCATTTTTATGGGCTTTACAATCTTCACAGCCTTTTAAAAATACTTAAAATTTAACGCATATACACATTAGCTCCTGGTTTCTTCACTCTAATCTCTTGGAGCCTGACCTGACGGCGCTTTGCTCCAATTAGCAAGCTGCCACATCTCAGGTGCTTACGTCTGCAGCCTGTCACATTTAGTCCCAATTTTCACGTGCAGACCTGACATTGTATTTATCAGAAATAAGTTTGTAATAGAAACTGCTTTTATCGTTTGAGAATTTGTACCAAAACAATTCCGTAAAGCAACACTGGTTCAGAAAAGCACATACAGGGTTCTGTTGTCTCAGATTGACACAGTTTGTGTTTTGATGTAAAGCCCCGTCTTGCATCATAGTTGGGGTCTAATTTGCATGAGTCATGCAGATCAGCCAACTTTCAACTCTGTTTTACTGAGATAATGACTGGTTGTCATGCCTTGCCAGTGCCTTTATACTGAAGATGCAGTTTGGGAGATAAATTACAGAAACTAGGTATTTAACGGTGTAAGCCACAAGGGGGCACTCCTGGACAAGCTAAAATGTTTTGTTGAAGTCATCTTTCTTTTTTTTTAATCTCATGTCACTGTAAATGTACATTACTCAGACACATTTACAGCTCTGTCAGTGTCATCTACAAGCGCTGTGTGTGGTACAGCACATGTGTATTGACTTGCTGTTTTTTGTGTTGTATTTTCTCGCTGCGGCTACTTTTTGCACCCACAGAGCAGTTAGTGTTGTCCACCATTAGGCAGGAGGCTTCTGAGCTCCAGGACCAGGGTGCCACCATGCGTGTCCGCCTCACACACAGGTTTGACAAAAGTGAGTTTGCTCAAACTAGGCTGGATGATGCCCCGTTTCTGTCCACTGCCCCCAAAAGGTGCATGAGCCAGCCGAAAGCGAAGGAGTGGGGTGTCTCCAAAACCCCTGGCCCTCAAGAGCTACTATTTCTGGTTTACAGCAGAAAAGGTGAATACAGATTGTTGGCGTAATCAGTAGCTCCTTGGGGTCTGGAGTGATGAATGCTGTACAGGATTTCATCTCCTCCCTGCATGTGCTTGAAGGCAGTAGAAACTACAAGCACCAGACCAGGTTGGTTGAAGACTGATAAATACAACCTGGTTTAAAAAAAGTTATGTTGTGTTAAAGGTAAGTTAAAGCAAAGTCCAATGATTTGCTAATCTCATAAGCATATACTTCCCAGCTGTACTTCTGAGAGATTCATTCTCCAAAATGCTCTTTTTTATATATATATATGTGTATATATGTATATATATATATACATGTATATATACATGTATATATATATATATACATGTATATATACATGTATATATATATATATATACATGTGTGTATA
>JARVGS010000761.1:19868209-19878268 GCA_031762315.1 Hypsolebias antenori | reverse complement strand
TATATATACACAGTATAAATGAAAGATGGGTTTGAGATATGCAAATCATTGCACTCTTTATTTACATTTTTCACATCGTCCCAACTTTTAGGAATTGGGGTTTGTATAGGTAAGCTTTGTATTAACATGCATGCTTAAAAGCACAGCACATGCATGTATGCTTATGGCATGTGTGATCAGAGAAGGAACTAGGCCTGTCACGGTAACAAATTTTGCTGGGCGATTAATTGTCTCAGAAATTATTGAGATAAACAATAATATTGTTTGAAATTTGGCAATAAGTAGTAATTGTCAATTTTATGAGGAAATGTTGGTTATTTTTGTGTAGTACCATTTTTGACCTCTGGATGGCAGTGTAAAGCGTTTTGAACCAAAGGATGGTAGGGAGTGAACATCTTTAAGAAATATGAGAGGGAGGCCCCTTGACATGACGTGGGCTGTCTCATTCCTGTTTTTCGGTTCTCCAAATGGTGAACGTTTGGTGTGGTTTGAGCTTTTTAGCTATAGCATATCATAGCATTGCGCATGCATCAGGATCTTTAGCATATCTCAAAAAGCTAAGTCTGATCCTCTGGACATTCAAAAAAAAATGTCCAGAGGACCAGACTTTGCTTTCTTTATTTTTTTCTACCTGGATTATTGAGCATGCATCAGAGCATCTTTAGCATAGCATTTGTCACACAAAGCTTTTAATAAAAACCCAATAACATGTTCGCAGCTTCTTTTTGCAGACAAAAACAACTTTTTACATGAAGGCACGGGTTTCAATCCTAAATTTTGGAGCTTCGACAAGACAGAGGTTTTTTTCCCCGAGGTCGGCCTGTTAGCTTAGCTTCTCAGTTTAGCTACTTTTGGATCGTTAAAATGGATTTTATAGAGAAAAGAGAAAGGGAGGGGGTCAGTGAAGAGCACCAGAGTTGAGCTTTTTGTCATCCGGTGTCAGTAGAAAGAGAGACATGAAGAATCTAGAAAGTCGATAAATTAAAATGACGTTGATAATTTTCATTTATCGTGCCATTAGTTGATTTATTGTTTATTGCGACAGGCCTAGGAGGAACACCACTGCATGGAGTTACAGGAAAGTAGCAGCATGTCCATGTCATTAACGTTTTCTGGCATAAATAATTATATAGTAAGTATTAAGAGTGGTATGTTTTTCTGCACCATGAAACAATAGTGTAATTTATGTTGAAGTGTATGTGTGTCAGACTTGTAGGATTAACAGGTTATGGATTAGCAGCAGGGGAAGTTGCAGAACAGACACAGAAAGGATTATCATGCTCGTTCACTCCGTGCCTAAGAGGCTTTCCATCGTTACTCCCTACTCCGGTACGGTGGCAAATGGACCTACAGAGATCAATAGCATCCATGTTAACCAGGATCTGGAAATAGGGCCTGCTGGTCGTCTAGGAGACCAGGGCCCCAATGGGACGTAAGGGTCGCCAAGGCAGACGAAGCTCTGTTGGTAACGTCTTCCTGTGCTCAATTGTTGAGGCATCGCAGTAGCTTACATTTTGGTTTCTTTTTCTATAAATTTGTTTTGTCTAGGTGTCTTTTTTTGTCCTAAAAGTTGCGATGAACATTTGGCGCCATGAATAGATTTGATGTGCAAACTGATGTAGTTGTAAAAAATATATAAAAAAAAGAATGTTGGTTTTATCCACATTTTTATACGAGAGAGATGTTTCTAATAATTCACTTGAGATCAAGTGATTATGTAAAGAACTTGACAGGTCAAGTGGATGGTTGTGCTTTAGCTTCTGCTGTCAGAAGATTAAAACAGCTCTGCTGTGAACAGACTCCCAAAATGTTCCCATTAAAGTGTCTGAGTCAAACACGCTGTGATAAATACTCTGATTTACTACATACGGTACATCCAGGTGGAATTTAAATAAACTTAATTTTTTTCCCCAGATAATAAAAACAAAATCTTCCAGAGCGTATGTCCCATGTGTGGGCTCGTGGAGGGGTTTAACATCTGGATATAATTTTATCAGTCCTACTATAGCTGTCTTTATGATTAGTAGCTATTGCCTTTTTGGCTCATTTCATCTCTGAGCTGCATGATTGGATTAAATGTGCATGCACCTCTGAGGCTACATTTGCACCACATAAAATACACTTCAGAGGAAGGCCATCGAGAGTGAAAGCACAGACTCAGCACCGAGGTGAAATATGCTCTGCCATATTGGAAAATATAGTTGAATTATGCAGCTCCTGATGATACATTATTCAGCAGGCTGTTGTTTAACACTGACATTTTGGGAACAAGTTTAACCCTAAAATACATGTAGTGTGTAATACTTTTTGCACGTTGAACCTTTTAGACCTAGCTTTGCCTCCAGATGTTTTAAAAATAATACGGTCTAGTTCACATTACAATAGGTGTTTAAGTAAATTTTAGCTGCATGTTTTCAAGACAGAAGCTCAAGTTCAAGTCAACTTTATTGTCATTTCACCACATATGAGGTGGAACAAAATTATGTACACAGTTGCACCCAAAAATAGCAAAGTGTTAAGTATAAAAAGAAACAGTAAATAAGGGGCTAAGATATACATTAAGCTATACGCCAAACAATACACTAATGATCTAATAAGACATACGATAAACACTAATAATGTAAAACAATATGGCGTAACAACAGAAGCCCCAACATGAGTCTGTGGTGAGCAGATGGGTATGAATATCAGTGCTGTAGTCTAAATTTATGTAGTGGGTATACCGCAGTTGTCCAACGTAAAACTAACTTTACCTCAGTCGGTCCATATACTGTGCTTGTACCACGTTTAGTACAATGTATTCATCAATTTGTTTTGGGTTTTAAAACATATTGAACATTTCCAAATTTCTCTGACGCTTATATTTGAATAAATGAACAGCAAACTTTGTACAACAGTTGGCTTTGTATTAAAAGCACGTTGTAGAATTTGCAAAACAGTACCAAAGCAAAACATGTTCAAGTAGTGAGTACGGAAATATTAATTATCCAATAATTCACAGCATAAGCGAATGTAATAAACAAGCGCTGCATACAGACAGATTGTTACGGAAGCGTTTAACTGCCATTTAGCTTATCAATGACATGTGCCCAATGATATGTCATGTATCGTTGGGCACTTTTTAAGTGGGTATACTCCATGTATCACATACACCACACCACTGGAGTGAATACAGCAGCATGAGATAATCAGCTGCATGAGATCATCTGCACAGACAAGTCACATATCACCAATTAAAGTGGCATTACATGGATTTTTCTTCGTTTTTTTATAAGTGATTATCCTGGTTAGGGATTTATGAGTCTAACTTATCCAGAAAAGTCCAAGTCTGTTTATGAGTTAAGATATTTAAGGCTTAGCAATCAAATGGATAACTGCCTCCATCTTGCTTTCAGGGTTTGGGATCAGGGTGTTTGAGGATTAGTACTACCCGTTCTCGCTGCAGGTTCTTGACTTGAGGGACCATTTTGTGGACATCCTGAAATCTTCACATGCAACTGACCTTGCTTTGCATTGCTGCTGCCTTCTGCTGACTCATCAGCGGTGCATCAGTACTGAGCTACGGAGGCAAGCACGCCTCTTCCATGAGAGACGAGTAACTGAAGCATTGATCTGCCCCATGCAGAAATGAATTAGAGCTGAAGTGGTGTGCTGAGGAAGCTGCTATTGATTTTTTTTGGAAAGCTTCAGCCTGCTGGGGGTTTAAAAAAAAAAAAAAAACAACGAGGATAAAGTCAAACTTTCCACACACAGAGAGATAAGAATAGACTTTTATGTAATATAAAAACATGTAAAGTAGCTTGATGACAAAACCATCAACCTTCCTTACCTTTTAACATTATCTCTGCAATATCCACTTCTGTACAATTATCAATGTTCTCAATGGGGATTGCAACATACCTTTCAGTTTTGTTACAAGACCTCGGTCAAAGATCTAGAGAATGCAGATAGGCTGTTATCAGAAAGCTTGCAAAGACTTTGACCTTTGCTCTCTTTGCTCTGCACGTTTTGTCTGGTTTGCGAACATCTTTGAGCTCCTAAGAAGTTAAAAACAAATGGAATATTTTGGCTAAAACTTTAAATAATGCACTTATAAACCCAAGTTGATATGACATAAGCTACACACAGCATCTCTTCCCATGGAAAAATGGATCTGATGTGCCTTGAGACAGACTGCTTCACTTCACCTTTACGATTCTCATCTCCCAGAATCCGGTGCTGCAGTGGGATATAATAACATTAAGTCAATTTGAGTTATTGATGAGAGGAGGACAGCTGTTAGGGGCTTGTGGTGCTGCAGAAATGGGGCTTCAGTACTGTGGAAATTCAATCTGCCGGAACTCTGCAAGCGCTTATTCTATTTTTTAAATTATTCATGCAATTAGGCTGTTGATGTTTTCGCTCGCCGACTCGCTCAGCGTTCCGAAGAATGATATCGGATAACAAATCTTGGGGCTTTGTGATGTAACCAATCTCGCTGTCTCACTTTTAAGCCTTGTTACGGTGCGATTTGGGGATTTTCCAGACAAACGTGGGACTATGTTTTGAAATAGTAGAGAAGACTCCTGGAGAAATTTGACATCTGCTTTTGGCAGGGGCATGACAGTGAAGAAAAACGACATGGAGAGATGTTTGATAGATGACTCTTGGATGTCATTTGACCCTTCTGTGCCCAACTACAAGACCTTAAGGTGATACGAGGTTCCTATTGGATTAAAAAGTTTTAATTAAAAGAGTTTATAAGTAAAAATGTGTGAATATCAGTCAGATAGTTCTGCATGTAAACTCTTGAATAAGTCAAATTATTTAAACTTGCAGTGTATATTTTCTCTGTGAGAATGCAGCTTAAAAAGTTACAATTTAAACAACTTTTAAATACAAAATTAGCATTTTTTTCCCTTTCTGAATATACAAAGGGAAGTGTGCAGTTAAAGCAAATGCAAGGATACATCAATACCATGTTTTTTATTACTTAATAGCACCAATTTTATTATGTACAGTAATTATTGTATCTTAATGTACATTTTATATAACCCAATTTTTAATTCTGTTTCTTTATCATCATAACACTTTTAAGTTGAAAGAGCTCATGCACAACTACTAGTACTTTTTGCATTCTCAACCAGAAAAGAATAAATAAACTTGTATTCACTCATACTGTATTTTCCTGTGCATTCATAAAGAAAAAAACACAAATTAGACTTGAGCTTTGTATTGATCAATTCTTTAAGGTTTCCAATGCAAACAAAGACAACACACTTTAAAATAAAAAATAAATGCACAATGTTTTTCCTCATATTGATCTAATTTAAATTAAAAAAATTGGAAGCAAAATTTATGACTGGCATGTGTTTTGTTTAGATTATTATTACTTTAATTGTTTATAGGTCACAACGTTCATTGAAACGGTTAACTTGTCTAAAATAAGTTTAGTCAAGAATGCCACACTCTGTCTTTATGGCGCTTCTCCGCCCTGTTTGATCCATAATATTTATTCTCGACAGTTGTCTTATGCGATCCTTTGTCTTTGTGCTTAGCAGCAAATTTACTTAAGCTTTATATAAACATATTTCTTCCCTGAGACTCTACCTTGTCCGGTTCTGCCATATTTGTTTACATGGTCTAAAGCCAATAGGTCCAACACGTGACTTAAGCTTCCATGCTGTTTTGCTTTGTTTATATTGAGCGCGTACCTGCATTTCTGAATGTGAGCTATGTATCATTAGATATTTAGGATAACCTTTTTAAATTTTAGAGTTTGCAATAAGTACCTTTATTTTAAAGTTGTTTCCACACAGATATAAGATTATTTAGTGTCCTTACTTTATAGATCTGGCCCTTTAAAAGCGCAAGTCCCGGCGGCACTTATGGAGCTCCATACATGTGCTCCGCGGCTTCCCCTCGTCGCAGCTGGGGCATCACATTGGAGGGAGGGGTGCGTCTGACACACGCTGGATAAAGAGGCTAGCAGGCACGGAGAGGGTGCACGCGCGGATGAAACCAGCTTCCGTGTGAGCACGAAGAAGGTGCGGGAGAAGCCCCGGAGCTTGAACCGGCCCAGCGAGCCGAGGCACCGGGATCTGTTTGCGGTGATCTGCGGGAGAAATGGCCCGACTCCTGCAGCTGCCGCCGGGGTGAACGAGCGGAGATCACGACGCTTCTTCTCGGAGATGACAAAGCCAGGCGGGCGGGGAGGCAGCGACCCTGCAGGAGGAGGAGGAGGAGGAGGAGAGGAGGAGGAGGAGGAGACGGGACTGACACTTTACTGGATATTGTGTGCGCGGCCAGCCCGTGCATGAGCTGCTGATAGAAGTGGACTGAACCCGCTGTTTGTGCGCCATTGTGCATCCCTCAGCACATCCATTATTATGCGCACGCGGGGGGGGTCCCGTGGGCGTCAGGAGGAGCACGCGCGTGTGCATTCACCAACAGTTATTTATTTATTAATTTTTTTTTATTATAGGCACAATTGAATCAACCTCACCGGCTCCCCTGCTCGTAATTGGTCGCTTTTGAACTGTAAACTCCAGCCCTTGTGTGTGCGTGCGCGTGTGCACCCCCCCACTCCCCCCTTCACCCAGCCTCACCTCTCTCCCATCAACCTGCAGGACCTTCTGGTTCGTCCGCCGGCTACCGCAAGGCAGATGACGAGATGTCCGGGACCACTTCCCAGGCGGAGCCGGTAGACGCGTCGGCGCGCACGGTGCTGCTCCACCGGCCCCAGAGCACCAAGTTCTGCGACAACCATGTCAGGTAGAGCTCCACACTTCTACTTTTACACACCTGCCTTTTTTATTTTTTATTTTTATTTACTATTTTAGGAGACAACTGCATCAAATCAAGCTTATTTAGAAAGAACGGCCTCACTTTGTTGAAGTTTATAATCCATATTTTAGATTTAAATATGAAAAGGGTGATGTTTGCCAAATGAAGCATTAGATCCACTGTTGGGTTGAAGGACGACTCTCTCTCTGACAGCCTGTGTGTCAATAGACTTTGGACCTTTGTTTCCTCTCCAACATCAGTCACCTACTAGAAACATGTGCTTTGTTAGTAAAATGTTTATTACTACAGCTGAAAATCCAGTAAGTATCCCGAGGGGGTGAGGCTAGCATGTGTCTACTGTGTAAAAAGTGCTTTGCTTAACAACGTAACATTGCCTAATCAATATGTCCTTATGAATATTTAAGGCTACCGGCGAAATCAAAGCAGCTGCATTTCATTTACGCTCGTTTCCATAAATTACAGAACAGCAAGGTGTGTTTGAGAAATTGCGAGGAATTATTTTGGCATTTCAGAGGATAAACCTTCACTTCCTCTTTAGTTCTTTTGTGCTAAATAGTGTGTAATTATATGTCACTGACAGGACCGCACAGCGTAACTTGCATCAGCTCATCAGCACATGTTATGGACTCAAGCGAATTAGTCATTTTATTAGTTTGGTGTTTTGTGACTAAAAATAATGCTCATTCAGCGCTCATGTTGTTGTTGCTCATTCAGTTTCACTTTTAAAGGAACTCATATCAGCTTTGCAAATGAGATTAAGGTTGCTCCTCATCAGCTAGATGGATTGGCTGGTCCCATGTGGCGCTCTACCTCTTGTTTGTGTCCGCTGGTGAGGCAGGGGCATTCCTGCTCCAAGAGGAGAGGCTTTTGATATCCTTGTATTCCTGTAACTCTATAAGTTGTGTTTTAACAGTTCAATAGATGTATTGATTTTTTTTTCTCCCAGAGATTAAAGCGTTGTAGCTTTCATCAGATGCTCGTCTCAATTTCCCAGCTCTTCCACGGTCAAGCTTATATGCTGGTAATGGTTTGGTTTTTGTGGCCATTTTCGATTGGTTAATTTTGGATTTCTATCAACAGAATCTAAAAATCTGGAATAATTTAACATTTTGACTGTTCATAACAAAGCTTGTACATTTTCACTAAAATAGCAAAGTATTGAAGGGCCTTCTGGGTCTGTTAGTAGAAATCAAGGGATATTTGTACAAGTTTATGAAATAATTAGTTTACAAATCCAATCAGTGTTTTTTTTGCTTACAATTTGTCTATTATTTTACAAAAAGTAAGCTTGACAGATAATGAGACAATAAAAATATAAGTCTCACAAGCAAGCTGGACCCCCATTTTCAGCCTTTAAGGTACATTTGTTTGGAGTACAAACACTATCACTGCAGGAGAGCATCTCCCCTGCTGCAAACAGCTGTTGACTCCTCCAGATGTCTTTGACATCTATGAAAAATACCGCATCCAGATGCTGTGGGGGTTTTGTTGTAATTCTGAAACAGTGGAAACCCATGCGCGTTGCTGTTTTGGGAGTCTGGTTACACTCGTCTTTGATTAGATCAAGGCAACTTTATCTACTGGAGCACAGGTGTAGTATCACCAGCTCTGAGGTTTCCGTAGCGTCAGGGTCAGGATGTTGCGTGTCCGTGTGTCAGCCCAACAGCTGTTGAGCTGCTGTCTTTTTCATGTAATGTCCTGCTCTCTGTAATTTGTGTCCGTGTGCGGAAAAGGCAGATGGGGGAGAGAGCTGTTCTGAGTTCATCTCCTTGGAGATTGTGAGCTGCAGTGGATGGATGTGCAGCACTCTGTGCACCCACTCACGCAAACATGCTCTGTCCATTAATGATAGCAGTGGCTCTTTCCACTTAGGCCACACAAGAAAAACATTAAACGCAAGAAAAACAAACATTGCCTTGTAGGTTTTTTTATGTATTTAGTTTATTTGTATTTATTTTTAGCCCCTGTAAAAGCTCTTACTGTATGGCTATATCAAGGCTAATCAATACAGCTGTCTGATCAATACAGCTGACTGACAGACAGATATAGGCTGCCAAGGTTTCTTGCACCTATTTCCTGCAGATTTTGGTCTAAGTTTAGTGTTTTTGGATTTAAAAAGTCTATTTTAGGTGTGATGTGTGCACAGCCTGTAATGACTCTGCTTGCCATCTCTGAGCGCGGTAAAGTGTTCCTAATAGATTTTTAACTGCTGCAGCATTAAAACCCAAAAGTGTTATTCAGCCTTTAAAGCAATGCCCCTGAGAATGTTAGGTTAAAAAAGCTATTAGCACACAATTTATACATGAATTCCTGCATTTACTAATTCATTATTTTCCTCCACTTTACTCTGTCTGGACGTAAACTCTGACTGACCTCTCTTTTGTTCCCACCTTTCTTTGCAGTACCACCAAGTATGGAATCCTCACCTTTCTGCCCCGGTTTCTCTATGAGCAGATCAGGCGGGCGGCCAATGCCTTCTTCTTGTTCATCGCACTCATGCAGGTAAATCCCAAGCACAATGGACCTTATCTCATGTTTCGTTTACCCAGCCTCTGTATGAGACGTTCTGGAAAACAATCTTAGGTTTGCACGGCGTTTCCTTTTCTTTTGATGCCGTGTTATAGATGTTTGAGAGTGGTGCTTTTGGTTGCTAAAGTTTAAGACTTGGTAAAAGCTTTGGCTCAGATCTTTTAAAGTTAGTTTCTATGGAAAGAGTATGAATAATTAATGTATTACCTGTTGTAGATGGCTCTTTGAATGACCTCAGCTTGGACAAAGAGTTTGTTCTGACCAGATTGACAAGCTAAGAGCTAATCCTAGAAGGGTTAATACCATTCAGTTTGTGTTGTCAAAAGTTTGATGCCACTTCCTAAAAAGAGATTTTATTAAGGTTATATTAATGATATATTTGAGTTTGTAAACTCTTAAAAAAGCATAATCAAAAACAGTATTTTAATAACTGATTTATATTTTATTTTTAATAATGTATGAAAACCATTTAGATGAAAAATTAATAAATCCTTTATTAAATGGCCTTCATTAGGTACCTATTTATTTATTTATTTATTTATTTATTTCATATTAAAAAAACAATGACCATTTTTATACACAGAAGAAAACGGAAAAAAAACATAAAATGAAAGGAAGCAGAAGAAGAAAACATTTATCATATCTGCTCCCCATGAAACAAATAATTCAATCATTTCAAACAAATTGCTTGTTGTAATACAAAAAGTACATAATATCATCAAATTACCTAATAGGATTTATTAA